>JABUQX010036828.1:0-7500 GCA_015478945.1 Trachelipus rathkii
ATAGGAATCTATCGAGAGATCCACTAGAGCATCATGGAGACCTGCGAACGGGAAAAACCCTCAAACTAATGGGTAAATTCGTCAATGTTAAAGCGTTTTCATCCCCCCTGGCCCCAGGTGGGCCCACAACCATGCCCCATACAAAACCCCCGCCATTCTTCTCCTATCATGCACCCACCTTTATTCTCGCCCTCTGCCAAACTCAACATTTCTCCTCTTCAAGACATTCGTCACACTGACTCAATCCACTTCTCCTTCGGTCTCCCAGCCGGTCGTTCCCAACACACTCACCATATACATCCGCCTTAACCAACCGACTAATCATTCATCCTTTCACATGACCAAACCAACACTACTTTTCATTTATTCTCTTCATTTCCCCCTTTCTTCACACCACACCACTCTCTAATACGTTTCCCACCATTCTCTCTCTTTAGCAATTCTTTCTCACACTAGCACACCCCTAAAGATTTGTCCATCTGAACACATTGAACTATGAGATCTATACTTCTTATTTCCAGACCATAGTCTCAACTACCGCATACAATAACAACCAGGTAAGAAAACATACGCCTCAATGGTAAGACCCTAGCACACTCAAGACTTAGTCCCTTTGGCCTGCCAACGATTTATTTGCACCACCCACCTTCCTGCCATTCAACAATTCCTACTACATACTCCTGCATCGTCCGTTCCTTCTCATCACATATACCCTAACTATTAAACTCAGACCTTGTTCTATCTGCTCACATCATCTAACATAAACTCACACTGTAGGGTGTCCTCATCACAACATACGACCTTACTCTAATCCACGTTTCCTTCAAGCCGCGTCCTTTCATACACCCTGCCAAATCCCTTGATCAATCCTCTCAAACTCTCTCAGATTCGCACACAAAACCAAATCACCGGCATATAATAGGTAGGGCACCTCCATCACTGTCATTCTCACCATTCTAAATACACCATTTCCTGCATCTCCCACCTACAAAATTCTTTCATAACCCGATCCATATACAGAATTGAATAACCAAGGAGACATACAACATCCCTGTCTCACTCGCTATTAATCCTAAGCCAATCACCATTGACACCATTTATTCTTACAGCCCTTCACTATCGGTCATACATACCTTTGATTCGCATTCAGAAGCCTACCACCACACCATATATCACTACACCTGCAAAAGCTTCCCTTTAACTCTATCATCCGCCTGTTGAAATCCATAAAACCTAAATAAATTTTTTCTTCTCTCTCATTTTCTCAATCAATTTGTTTCAATGTAAGTTGATCCACACACATCCTCTTCCACTCCTAAACGCACCTTGTTTCTTCACCAATCAGTCCCTCAGTCACTCGACGCACTCTTTCGACGCAAAATTACCAGCATATACCTTCCCTACACACTCATAAACTTATTCCCCTATAATAATTCCTACAGTTCCCCTTTTCCTCCTTACCCTTATACAAGGGTACTATTACCGCTCTCCTCAATCCTTGGAACTATACCCTCCATAAACGCATTATTAACACAACTTGCAAATCCAATCAATCACCATCTGCGCCTCCGCTCCTTGATCATTTCACTAGTAATTTCCATCTATACCTGCAGATTTACCATTCTCTAAAACTTTCTCACCCTACCCTTACCTCTCCTTACTTAATAACCTCATCCCCAAAAATACCTATTCCTTCTTGCACCCTCAAAACCGCACACATTCACGTAACACCTCATCAGTACTGTGTAATATTGTGCGATTTTTCGAAGTGTTTCTTTCCCAGCTCCCGCTCACCCATTTTCATCAGTTACAAAGCACCATCCCTATTCATTATTCCTTAAGCAGATTCCCCTTAATTCTCATTCTTAACTTTCCGCGCTTCCTTCCAGAAGAGGCTTCCTATTTTCTTGTATGGCTCATTCATCCTCGCTTCGCAAACGTGTTCATTTACTTGTTTTCTCCTACGTAGTACACCTTTTTAGTAATTTCTTTTTACCTCCTTATATAACTCCAAACATTTCTTTTGAATCTTCATCATATGCTTTTAGTCACTTCAACCACGGCTTTCTTCTTTCTTAAACTCGCTTTTCATGTCACCTCTTGCATTCCACCATGTATTCGCATGCTTTAACATTCTTACTTCTGTCCTACTTTATGTCACATCCACACACTTCTTTGCACTACTAACAATTGCTTCTTCATTTGCGCCCCTAGATTTGCTCAGTATCAAGCTTGTTCACATTCACCGTTTAACTAGCGAGAGCTCGTTACTACTTTATCCTTATTATCTTGCACACTTAATAAGTGTGTCTCAACTCTTAATTGTTAACCCTGGATCGTTCCTTTCGTATCACTCTGTTCTCTTCCATTCCAAGCGCCCACTAAACTATTTTTACATAGAAGCAACATAATGATGCCGATAAATCCATTCTAAACCCCTAACAGATTTAACATCCGAAAGCAAAAACTACGTAACTTCAGGACAAATGCTCCTTCTCTTGTGACAACCAACAACGAAATCAATCCTGACTTTTCACTTCGATAGCCCATCTGCTTGCCTGCACCACTCTAGTACTAAGCGCACTTATGATAACTCTTGTGTTGGAAGAATGTTTCACTTACACACATACCTCTCCTCTTACAGGAAATCTTTTCCCTACCATTCTCATTTTTTCTCGACAACCCCAAAGGCAGCCTGTTATACCATCCCCCTTCGATGCACCTATCCAACCATTCAGGTCCCCCAAGACTATCAATCTGAAGCCTCCTACTCACCCCATCCAAAACATCTTCAGATTATCCCAAAAAATCGTACTCTCTTCAAGGTTTCCCTCATGGACCATATGCCACAACCACACCATACCTTGACCTTTTCAAACTTAAATTAACCATTAGATTCTAGGACGTCACATCAATCAAAGTCTTTAGCCATAGCTTCATACCACCAGTGCACTGCATCAAAATGCAACTTCCATTCTCTCCTCTCTCTCAGTTCACTCCCACCACTCCGCACCAACATAAAACATTTTAAAATCACAGCACTTAAGTTATCTCATATTTATTCCTGTTTAATCTTGTGTTTCAGTCACAGGGAGCAATGCATCAATATTGCCCTTTCTAATACACTCCATGCAACGCTCTCTCCTCTTCTCCTGCAATCATTTATTCCTCTGACATTCCATTTACTCCATACGATTCATACAATTTGCCGAAAATTAGAAGGCCGTTTACGGGGATCACGACCTTCTCCGAGGCCTGCAATTAGCATTCCTGGCAAGAATATATATATTATATATGTATTATTATACTATATATAATTATTTAATTATATATATACTATTTATATATATTATATATATACTATATATTAGTATAGTATATATATATATAGACATTGTAACTACGGTTGAGGTTATCAGTATATCACGGTTAGTATGTTATGGATACTCATTGATGACCGTGTAAACTGGAAGAGAAGAGAGCCCCGTGGTAGCGAGGCTAAATATAAGGATACTGAGAGTCGGTCGCTTGATATTTAGATAAGTAATTATTTATATGTATATATATATATAATTATATAATATTATATATATATATATATATGATTCAGATTAATATATCTAATATATTATATATATATATATATCATATATATATATATATATAGTATATATATATGTGTGTGGTAGGTGTGTGTGTCGTGTGTGTGTGTGTGTGTGTGTGGTGGTGTGTGTGTGTGTGTGGGTGTGTGTGTGTGTGTGTGTATGTGTGTGTGTGTGTAGGTGTGTGTGTGTGTTTTATTGCTTTATCATTTATTTGTTTGTTTTTCTCTGTTTCTTCTTTTTTATCTTTTTTGTTCTTACTCTAAGGTCCAATCAATTCTCTTGTTAACTGCGATCCTTAACACCAATTCCAGTCCGCTCTAAGCCTCGACAATTGATCGTTTTCTCGCGAGTCAATCTTAAAAAACTCTCGTAATTTGCATCAACATAATAATGCCGACATTGTATATTGCTTAAAACTGTTTTTTTTTTTTTTAAATTTAAGGTCAAACCATTTATTCAGAATATGGAAAACTGAAATGCTGACCACCAAAGTAGCTCAAGTCGAAAAGTTTATTTATTTTTTTTGTTTTTTTGTGTATATTTAAATTCAAAGAAACGAGTCTGGAAGATGTTGAATGAAACTGGAAATTTTATGGACTTTCTTAAAAGTAACATCCAAATTTATTTTTTTCTCTAACTGTGGCATAATAGCTTGAATGAAAAAAAAAACAAAATATGGCAAATTGCATGCAGCCTATCAGGAGTAATAACACGACAGGAGCAATTACTTGACTTCAGAGATTTGTTTTACAACTACCATACTACTACTACTACTCACTACTCTACTACTACTACTCACTACTACTAACATTTTAATATATATAATAGTATATATATATAATAGTATATATATATATAGTATATATATATATTATATATTATTATATATATATATATATGATATTATATACTATATAGTATATATATTTATATATTATATCTATATATATATATATTATATATCTTTAATGTATTGAAATATAATCTAAATATAAAATTTGCGATTATGCAATATTTAACACTATATATTAATACATACATATATTATATATAATAGTATATATATATATATATATATATTATATTATATATATATATATATATATCTATATATTATATTATATATATATATTATATATAATATATATATATATATAATATATTATACATTATATATATATTAGTGTGGTCAAAAAAATCTATACTGAAATATGCTCCATTTCAGAACACTCTGTCAGATTTGACGTTACCGTAAAATATAAATACTTATTTAAAATTTGAAAGAAAAAAATAACATTTACATGGGTTAATGCGATTAGAAAGTTGCCGCGGCTAAGTATATATAGTATATATAATATATAGTATATATTATATATATATATAAATATATATACTATATATATTATATATATATATATATATATATATATAAAGTATTATAATAATATATATATTATTTGCTTGAACTCCGGGATTAAGATCTAAATAATAAAATTCGATTTATGCAATATTTAACACTATATATATGATATATATATATTATATACTATATATTTTATATATATATATATATATATTATATATATATTAATTATGATATTAATATATATATATATATTATATATACTCATATCCGACTCATATTATATAATATTTATTATATATATATATATATTTATTATAGTATATATATAGTATATATATATTTGTAAGTATATTATATATATATCATATATATATATATATACATATATTAGTGTGGTCCAAAAAATCAAAATTAAGAAATGTATCATTCTGAACGTTCTAAGATGTGACGTTTACCGTAAAATATAAAATACTGCTATTTAAAAATTTGAAGTAAAAAAAATAACATTTAATGTGACACACATGCGCAAAGAAAGTTGCGCGTGCTAAGTAAACTGTAGCTGGTTGTCAGTTGTGCTGTAGACGTTATAAGTGTTGGTTGTGTCCAAATTTACGTGCTTGCCGTGTCATAGATTATTTAAATTTCTTATGTAGAATTCTCAATCACGTCAATCAAGATCGGATACACGATGTCTTGGCTTTTGGCAATATGAGAAATCATGACTGTAGATCAAAACTTCCATCAATTGGCGAGATGTATTACGTCGTCTGTTTTGGCTGACACACAATCAAGAAATCAGTAAAGGAGGCTTCAAATATAATATATTCTGAATTATATGACTTCTGGGAGAAAGTTACCCACGAAGGCCAAACAGGATGTTTTAACCAAGATTAGAAAGACCTATGAACCAATACAGATCACTTTTAAATTTGAAATTAGTTGAATGCATACAAAATTGAAAAAAAAATTATCTTTTAAGAAAGCTTAAATGATTTATTTGATATTCGCACATGCAAACTCAATGAAAATAATAATCAAGTGAAGACGATAGAGTTTTTTCTTAAGAGCTCAGAGAGAAAAAGGCTAGGCGAGGGTATATGAAGTAATGTGGAATAAAAATATACTGTAAAACAAAAAAGAAAGCGTAAAAGGGAAGAACAGGAAAGTAATAGAATTAAAAAGGGAAGTTCGTCCGCAGGAGGAACAATTACGTATTCTACAAGAATGTACTAGTGTGGATGGCGGTAGTTCCTCTAGCAGTGAAGAACCCCAACCTGGACCGTCCAGAGTTGAACCATAAAAGAGTTCAAAGGAATGTCATGACAAATCATAACCCTGATTAGCAGATGGCTTTGATAGATCGAAAATGAGTGATCGACCCTTGCGATGTTAGTAGTAACAGCTACTGCAAATGCGCTTGGAAAAAAGTTGATAAATATTGTATTAGAGAAGTACATTACGGCGGGAAGGTCTGAACGTTCGTAAAGCAATTTTGAGGATATCTAAAACGAACATTTCTGGGGGTTTACTGACCATCTTACACTGTGGAATGGTAAGTTTAAATTGTTGATGTAACCGAGAAAGACAAGGTTTTGAGCGTCTTAGCGATCGTGTAGCATGGTGGAGAAATCAAAGTTGCTGGTGTTCCAAACACATATTGAGAGGAACCGGTGCAGAATGTTGCAGAAGTTGTAGTACAGCGCCTAAAAGATTGGAATTTGGAAGATAGCATAGTAGGAATGTGTTTTGACACAACAGCAAGCAATACCGGAACCAAAAGTGGGGCTTGTAGGATTATAGAAGAGAAGCTGAAAAGAAGTCTTCTGACCTTTGCATGTCGACATAATATTCACGAAATAGTCATATCTGCTGCTTTCAGCAAATGTTACTGTGTATTTCATCAGGATCAGACATTGACCTGCTCAAACGTTTTCCAGAAATTTTTTGCAAAAAAATTAATAATAGAAAAGCTATGAGGTAAAGTGAGCTATTGAGTGCTTCATGGACAGCAAAAGTTGGTCTTAGCTTTCTTGTTAGTGACATTAAAAGAAAGCCACACCTAACGGATGATTATCAGAGAACTATTGGAGCCGAGCACAGTTGTTTATTTATGTTGAAACTTGAAAACGCGTTTTTCTTTTCGTAACTCTGGTGCTCTACAATCGAGCACGATTGGGATGGCACGAGTCATTTATTCATTGAAAATAGTCTTGTTTAGTTCGCAGTTTAATATAAAAGAGCAAGAAGCTGCTGCAATGACAACATTTGCGAGCTTTGCTGTAAGGTTTTATGTTTCCAATTGGTTTTCTGCCCCATCAGCAGCCTCAGCCCAAAGAAATGACTTGAAGTACCAATTATCAGTAGTAACTAGTAAAGCCCTCAAACGTCACTTGTGGTATTTAAGCGAAGAAGAACTTGCAGTCTCTTGCATTTAATGATTGATCTGAAATGAACGAAATGAAACGAAAAGATGGTTTGAAGCTCTGCATAAACCAAGAAGAGCAAGTGTAGAAAAGCCAGATAAACGTT
>JABUQX010036828.1:12500-37500 GCA_015478945.1 Trachelipus rathkii
CAGTCTTTTAATTCCTTCTCCCTCCCATCTCGTCTCGCACACTCCCAATATATCCAGTCTTCTTTCCTTCATCAAATCCACAGCCTCCTCCTCCTTACCTCTAAGCGTACTCACATTTATAGTCGCAATTCTATAGTTTAGCTCCTTATATCGTAGTGCAGGGGCATGCCGAGTCATCAATCTTAGGTCAGTCCTGTTCCGAGGCGCAATATTAGGTTCTTGAGCAGGTAAATTTCAGATAGCGGCTTGCTAGGCCTGTCCTATCCTAGCCAGAGCTCCGTTATACGTCGAGTCCAGGGTACATCGACGAGGACGTCGGAGTTGGGCTCTGTACCCAAATATTATATATATATATATATATATATATATCTATATATATATACTATCTATAATATATTATATTATATATATATATATATATATATATATATATATATATATATAAATATATATATAGATATATATATATTAATGATATTATATCATATATATATATATATAGTATAATTATTATATAATTATAAATATATATATATATATATATTAATATTATATATATATAGATATATATATTATATATATATATTTTATATAAATATATATATTAGTATCTTTTGGAGTAAACCGTCTAGAAGTTACAAGCAGGGAAAAGAAAAACGAAATGTCATATGTATGCATATAATCTTTATGTAGGGAAACTGCTCAGTACCAGCCCTTTCTCTCATTTCACTCGCTTTACCAGGCCGCATTTCGCTCCCTTATCTGCTCGCTCTAGGGCTTGTACAGTATATTCGCGTCGTTTCATTCGCTCTGGGCTGTTGGTACTGCGCTCGCAGTATCTTCCACTATCTTATACTATCTCTTTTTATTTGTTTTTCAGAGAAGCAAGGTAAATAACGTTTTAAAAAACTAATTAATTTTGCTGTAAGAAAGGGTCTTGGTAAATATCTGATGAGATTTATTACGTTAAGAAGAAACTGATAATTTTTTCAAGGGTTAAACAAAAAAAATATCTGGTACAGGCTCGCCTCTCCATGCTCGTCCAGTTTTCTTACTACTTTACATAGATATTTTACAAAGACCAGTTTTCGTGGAAAATATTAAAAATCGATTTATAAATAAAAAAAATCCACAATAATGAAAATATACTTTGTTTCGTCAATGAAAAAAATATACACTTGGAAGTAGTCATTCTTTATTGTTAAAATATGAAGTTAGAACAGAATATGGATGGATAATTCAAGTAGAATATTTTATAGTTTATGCTATAAATGTGAAGAACTGTTGGAAGCTGACTGTAATTGTTTTGATGAAAAATATAAACAAAAATGAAATAGCAATAATTAGAAACCTTATCGTTCACAATATACTCAGCATAATCAGGGTTTACTATTAAAATATTAACCAAGAATATATTTGGAGAAATTTGTTACAAAGTATTATAAGAACCATTAAGATATAAGGAAGATTTATTATAAAATATTAGATTTTATTGATAAATCAGAGCAAGCGTTTCAGAAAATAAAGGCTGAGAGAGAAAGAATTCATTAAATTGTTACTATAAATTATCGAAGTTGCTACAACTATGTGATAAAAAATGTGATCTTTCCAATTTCAAGAAAATTTTAACCCCAAAATTGGTGACGAATATCAGAGAGAATGGGAAAATATATATAAAAGTAACAAATGGGAGTTGATTGAATTAAAAAGGATATTTGCATTATATATAATTTTTTATATATAATATTTTTCCTTTTAAAAATTAAATTATCTAAATTTTATATTATGATAGTCTCCACCAAAATATTGCATTTGAATATTGTTTTCATTAAAAAATTCAATTCGACTATCATTCAAGATTTTCATAAACCATCTTAGAAGATATACACTAGTAATTTTATCTTCACTTTTATCTAGAATAGCAATGATTTAGGACCCCATTTTGTAGTTATTTTTCTAAGTTCAATTACTTCATTAGGAACTTCTTTAGTTAAATTAGATAATTTTGTGATATGTAAATAAGTAGTTGGACAGTTCAAAATTTTAAAAATTCTGGTTTATTCTCCATTTATTATAGGGAGATAAAAAGTTTATTTAATTCTTTTTCTTCTTTAAATTTCTCAAAACTTATTTTCATTAAATTTCATCAAATGTTAATTTTTCCACTATATTTTATTTTTCATCAATATTTTCTTCAATATTTTTAAAACTATACGCTACATTTCCTGAGCCGTCATTTATAATAATTTTATCCTTAATAGGTTCATCTCTTAACATAATATTTTTATTAACAAAGTTATACCCTACAAAAACTTGAACTACGTGCATTTTTATATTATTACCATCAACGTTTGCTTGAATCTTAATAACATCTCCTTCATCAAGATGAAGGTTGTTTACTCTGATTTTGCTAAAGAATTCATCTTGATATTTGTTTAGAGCTAAGGGATATTCATTTTCATTAATTAACAAATTTACTGATATGTATTGATTTATATCTTGCGTGGTCAATATAATTGTATCAATGAATCCTTCACAAGGTATAACATAACCAATTTTCTCAGAAGCACTTCCTTTCATACCTAATACGAATGGGAACTTGCCCAATTCTAATTTTGAGTTAGTTTGAAAAATTATTGTTTCATAAGCACATATTTCTTTTTTAGCTTGTACATTATTAGCAATAGTGTTCATGATTTTATCGAGAATTGAAATCTGGTTATTAATCGTTTTTAAAACGCTTTCAAAACTATCTTATAACAAAACGTTATTATGTATATCAACGAGTTGAGATTTTATTTCTTCAATAAATTTTTTAATATGATCATCTTCAGATTTTAATTCAGTTATTGATTTATTTAAAGTGTTCAACTTGTTTTCGTTTTTTTTTTACTAATCTTATCATGCTCCATTTCTAAAAATATTTAAACTTCAATTTGTCCTTTCTATGGTATTTTTAAATTCATCAACCTTTCTACTTATTTCAGTAACTAAATTATCGGTATAAATTTTTGTAGTAACATCATTCTCTTCTAGAGGATTAGCTACATTTGCTAACCTTTTATCTTCAATATCAAAATTGCCTTCTTTGTCTAAATATTTAAATCATATTCCTGAAGGTTCAGGAGGTCCTCGAG
Organism: Trachelipus rathkii; assembly: GCA_015478945.1. Lineage (NCBI taxonomy): Eukaryota > Metazoa > Arthropoda > Malacostraca > Isopoda > Trachelipodidae > Trachelipus > Trachelipus rathkii. Next base: position 15,638 of record JABUQX010036828.1, read on the forward strand.
GTCCAAAAGGCCCTTGTTTTGTTTTAGGACCACTACCAAAGATGTTAACACTCATTTATTATAGAGAAAAAAAAAGTTTAGGAAGAAAACTAGGAAAATCTATTTTTAATACAGCTAATCCATAAACTATTAGACATAAATGACATAAAATAGCATCGACAAATTTTTTGAATTTGATAAGTTGAATAAACAAAATCACATTTTATAGAATTTTCAAACCCTAAAAAAAGAAAGAAGAATTTACACAGAATGAACCAAAATAATAGCATAAATTCTTATTTTTAAACCACCATGTCCAATGAGTTCCAGAGCCTTTAATTGAATCTATGTTCATAATTGCACATTCATTTCCTTTATTAGAATTGTTTGGAAGAATATCTCTCATATAATTTCCTTTAAAATGTGAAATTTTTTGTCTCTTAGCATATTTTAGAAGGTAATATTGACTCAGTGGTTTATTTTGGATATTTAATTTCTGAAAGGTTTAAAATATAATCCCTCACCAGTTTTTCAACGAGGGTATGGAGCTAAAAAAAGACCTTTACCCTTCTCCATTAGACGATTATGTCTTAACATTTCTTTCAACTGTTTATCTGATGATTTCTTATCATTAATAGTTTTAGTTATTGCAGTAGCACCACCAGCAAAAGAACCCACCGCACTCGCATCTGCTAGCAATGCTGGCATAGTTAATATAAAACCACCACGCTTATCAGTGGCTGTCAGATTGACATTACTTTTCTCCTTAGATTGATTATTTGCAACTACTTTCGATTTCTTATTCTGGCCGTTATTAGATGTAAATTGAGTTTTTACTTTTCCACATCTTACACAAACGCCCTTAACAAAGGTTTTTTAGAAGTCGTAGCTTTTTGAACATTTTTAGTATCAGTTATCATTTTACAATGAAGGCAATAATACTTCATTTATTATAAAAGAAAAAATATATTACATATAATGTTTTATATATAATTTTTCTAATTTTATATTTTTTTATAATTTTTATAATTTGAATTCTATGAGGTAGCGTTTTGATACCTCATGATTTATTTATATTTCAATTTATTTTATTAGATGTAAATTGAATTTTTACTTTTTCACATCTCACACAAACACCTCTAATGAAAATTTTTTTTGAGATGTTACAACTTTTGAACATTTTTAGTATTTGCTATCATTCAATGTAATGATGTTTCATTTATTTTAAAGGAAAAATAGTAATATACCTGATTCATTTTATTTCCATCAGATAGTATTTTTATAAGTCGGTCGGATAATACTAAAGCATAAGCATAAGTGTGTTTTGGGATATTCTCTTTAAAACTAGCTTTAATTTTAATATCTGTAACATAGCTTTTCAACTTTTCAGATTGACGACTAGCATCAAATATTAATAAAGGATACAAATTCGAAATTCAAATAATGATATGGGACAATTTTCTTTATCTCATACATGATTAAAGTAATCACAAAGTATTTCATAAGCAGTTGTATATTTATTCTTCTTAAAATCTAGTTTTAGATCCATTTCTGGACACCTATCACTATATAATTCAACATAAGAATTAGGTATATTACAGTGATTAAAAATAGCTGGATTTTTAGGCTGATCATTATTTTTTTTCTATTTGAAAAGCTAATATGATATATCTTGGTATCTCTACTTCAATGGAAACATTTAATCTCCAGTCACACTATTTATGCCTTTCATTTACAGCGATAGATTTACATTGTCTATTCAAGAAATTAACGTTTAATCTTATTTTATTTTGAATATCATTACTTAATTTTTTCAAATATTCATTGGAGGGTGTTACATCAGGCATTCGCCAAATTATATTTGTTAAAATAGTTGGTTGTTTAAGTGATGGTTTTTTAGATATTTCATAAAATAAGACATTTTTTAAAAAATTGATTCCAAAATTGGTAAATCATCAAGAGCATTTGCATTTAACAGATCCATTGTAAATATATTTTGCCAATCGTAAATTTTTAAATATGAATAAAATTAATTTCTGATTATTGTTCTTTTGTTCTAAGTTGTCTTGTTACAGCATTTAGCATTAGCGAGATTAAGACTCACAATCTTTGAAAGCCATTTTTCAACATCAGTAATGATAAATTTTTTAATTTCTGCAGATCATACTAATTTTTAGGATGTTTGATAAGACAATTTTCTATGTGTTCTGTGTATGCTAGGTGTATGGGGACATAAATATGACATACGCATGAAAAAGATATCAAGATTTAGGAATTGATAGACATACTTTGTCTCAAAATAATTGCAGTTGGGAAAAACGAGCCAATATCTTATCGATCTCTACTATTTTAAAAGTTAATGACATACCTTCACCATAACTTCTTACTCTGCTAAACATTGTGACACGTATAAACATATATGCCATGCCCAATAACTATTTAGAGAAAGAGCAGGAACAATAGGGATCGATGCTTTACATTATAGATTGATTCTATTTCCGTTCATTAGTGCTCAACAAAAACAAATAGCTATTACGTTATATCTTTTCATAATTATTATTAATGCAACCTTAATCTTTCTCAGTTTGCAATCATTGGAACATTTATTTTTTCTTTAAATTTATTTTTCTTATTTCTTCACATTTATTTTTGAAATATCTAAATACCAGCATTAAAAAAAAACAACTTATTTTACCATAGCACCTTAATCTTTCTGCAGTTTTTATTTACGAGCCTGGAATGCGGGGAGGAGATATTCTACTTTTGAATGTACTAAAGTTCTCGGCTTTTTATTGTTTTTTCTCTTTGTTTTTATGGGTGTATAGATGGTGGATTATAACTAATATTATATTGTAATTATTATATGTTGATGACGTCTTATATACTTAATATATATATATATATATTCTATATATATATATTAATATATATAATATTATAATACTTACTGAATCAATAAAATTGAAAGCAAGCAAACAAAATTCTTATTGAAATAGTCCCTATATATAAACAAGAGGAAAGCCCTAAAATTTTGTTTAGGTTCATTTTTTAAAATATCTATCTTTCTTCCAAACGTACATGTTAGCGGCTTGTTAGAGCATGATGAAACGCGGTTTGCGAGTTGCAGTTGTAGGTTGTGGTATAACTCACTAGTAGAATACAAATGAGGTTTGCAGTATGTCTCACAATTAATGTGCGGTTGCTATCGCATTTGCGAGTTGCTGGTTTATTTGAGTATCTGCCTAATTAATTTATATACTAATTATATATATATATATAAGATTAACTGTCATATATTATATATATATCCTAATTATATATATATATTATTTATATATTATATATTCTTTACACACTCATTATACTATCTTCAACTATACTATATATATATTATACTATACATAGTGTGGCGGTGGGAAATTCTCTTTAGAGTTAAAGTAATATCATTTTCGACATGAGATTTTTAAAGTAAATATTATTATTTAAACAAAAAAATAAATACCCTTTTTTATGTTAAATTGTAATGAAATAAGAATACTCTTATTCTCATTATTAGCTGGAAAGTGTTGATTTAATTAATAAATAATTTATGAAAGTTTAAGTGTGAGAAATATACGTCTGGCAAGGGTAATGGCCCGGAGTCTATTTTTGGTTGTACTTCATAACAATTCAGTGTTAATTCGGAACGCATGGAGATGCATTGTGATTTTTTAAATACGGACGTGCCCGTTATTGAATGAAATATATGAAATACGTTCATATTTATTAGTAGCTTTATTTGATGTATTTTAATGAAGTAAAAATGGAGGTAACGGATACAGTGCCAAATTGATTAATAATATAATTATATATATATATATTATATATAGTATAATAGCCATAGGTAGATATCTATTACTATCTTATATTGGATATCTAAAAGATGAACTGATTTAATCTCATGCTATGTAGCATTGCATTTTTAAAGGTAGGCCTTAATAGTTAGGATATTATATGCAAGTTCGATAGAGTTTTTTAATATTCAATTCAAACATTTTAACCTAATTTATATATATATAATTATACTAATATTATTTAACGAGCTCTTACTATTTCCCGTCTCACACTATGTAACGGTATCTATCTGTATATATAGCGTTAGAGGTAACATAATCGTAGTAACCCGTGACCCCTAAACTCATAATTTAGCTTTAAGTTTTATATAATATTCTCTAAACTTTATTAATTAAATTACTTCCCTTAAGCGTTAACTTAAGCTGTACATACTACATTTAAAACTTACTTTAACTTATTTTACGTTTTAAATACTTATTTAACCTATGAATATAAATTTATGCTATCAATGACTATTATATCTTATATATATATATATATTATATACCTTATATCTACTAGCATTATAGCTCTAATATTACTTACTAAACCATATGAGGTAATTATCTTGGTAGCAGGGAAATAAATACTTATTTAAGCTATGAATAAAAATTTATTCTATCTAAGTAATAAACGCTAGTTATGTGGGGTATTTTCATGTTTCTTCTTGTGTTCGTCTAGAGTTGTGTTGTGACTTCAAGATTGTCTTTATCGTTGTCGAAAACACTTCCGTACGGATTCTCCAGGAGCAGCTTGCTGATTTTCTGCCGTTTCTTATTACTCAAATATCTCCTATAGTTAAGTGGGCTCGGGAATCAATATTAAGTATTAATCTTCTCGTATCATATCGTGAATACCATGTAAATCTGGACTATAGACAAAAATAAATCCGAACGACATTTGTAGAGAAGACGAATAGTATCAAACTATAATTGTTTCAAATGAACTGTATGTGAGTAATACAATGAGCTTCTTTCACAGACCGTGTTAAAAATATTTAAAAACGAGTTTAATCGTATGCTAGTGGTAGGGGTAACTTGTTGGCTCGGAGCTATCAAAGTCCAGCTAGTTAGTATTGTATAAAATTAATAGCTTAAAGTATTAGGTGGGTTAACTTTATTTATATCATATAATACTATTACTAACTCTTATAGCAGTAGTGTGTATAGAAGGGGTAATGAGCAGTATTATCTTATTCAATATATACTATATATATTATATATTTCCCTATAATAGTCTTATCATACTAGCTGGTTATAAAGTTGATTTTATGACTATATATATCTGTTGACATGTATTTAACATTACTGCCTTTACTTATCCTATAGCCCACTGTATATTAGTGTCTATCTTATTTCAACTTTCCATCGTTCAATCACAACAAAACATGAATCGTCTTTAAAGTTATAATAAATAATATATTGGAAAAAGTTGTAACTCTTCTCACTATGGCGTGCTGTTTAATATTTTGTTCGATAACGTAAGTTATGAAAAAATTGAGCTTCAGTTCATGGGCACAGATATAGACCACGGTGACCACTGCTAGACACTGAACTCGAAGTAGATAAAGGTAAACTGCCTGTGATTTAGAAATTTCCAATTAAGAGGGAGTGATATAAGTAGCGCAGTTATGTTGGTTACCTGTTTATAGGTGGTTGATATATTATCATACTATATTTATATATATATTACATGAATAGTACTAGAGCTAAATAAAAATAACCTATGTTTATATTTATATACTTTTTATATATGTCCTACATGTGATCTATTATATTTTATATTTCCATTTAGATATGTGGTCAAATCAGCATGCGCGGTTTCTTCTACAGAGAATAGCACTGGATGATCCGGGCTCTTCTCTAAAAAAATAAAATAGAAATAAAGCCCAAGAAAACTCTTGAAAAAAAAAGGATCAAATATACAACAACATTAAATAGTTTTTATAATTATACATGCTCTCAAAGCAGCGATGAACAGATTTAACTCCTTAAATATTTCCATTCAGAATGAGGTTTCTATTCTTCATTTATGAAAACATATTAATTTATTTCATAAGGATTCAATTGATGGAGGAATTTTATCGATTTAGTTCATATCCTAGAAGAGTGGAAAATCCTTTATGAGATTCTGGATAAGAATGCATTAGCAATGTGCAACAGTAAAAGAAACCTGTATTACATAGTTTAACTTCAGAAGAATCAATAAATTATCACTACTACTATTGGACATCCATGATTTCATTGAACTCCTATACTCCCAACATTGGTCTACTCACCAAACTCATAATATAATTGCCAGTTTGCATTATATATGTGAAACAACATAAATAAAGAAACTAATTTTTTTTTAAATAATAAATCAAGAAACCTTATTTAGTATATATATTAATATATTATATTATATATAATAATTATTAAATAGTATATTAATTATTAATATATATATATTATATATATTATATATTAATATTAATATTATATATATATATAATTATAATATATAATATATATATATATATTAATATAAATATTATAATAATTTATAATTATATATATATTATAATATATATATTAATATTAATTAATTAAATCTATTATTATATAATATAATATATTATCTTATATATATTATATTAATTATATTATAATATAATATCTATAATAATATAGTATTATATTATATATTAATATTAATTAAATATATTATTATATATATATATATATTAATATATATATTATATATTATAAATATAATACTATTATATATTATATTATATATAATGATATAAATATTGATATATTTACTGTATCTATACTGTCTCTGGCCAATACGTCACATATTTCCTTATAATATTGGATATGGATACCATCAATATATAATCTATATATATAATAGTATATATATATTATATATATTATATAATATATTATATATTATTAATACAATTAGAGAAGAGAGAGAGAGAGAGAGAGAGAGAGAGAGGAGGGAGAGAGAGGAGAGAGGACAGGAGACGAGAGAGAGCGAGAGAGAGAGAGATAGAGGAGGAGAGAGAGAGAGGAGAGGAGAAGAGAGGGGAGGGACACGGCTGATCCGAGCATAGGAGACGCGGGGCATGGCGAGCGCAGCAGAGCCAGCAGGAGAAGTAGAGAGAGAGAGAAGACGAGAGGGGGGATGTACGAAGCAGGAGAAGAATCAGGTCATGATGTGGATCGCAAGCACCAAGTTAATTAATGAGAAGTCGGACGAGGGGGCCGTGAAGCACCGTTTGATAGCAGATAATCTATATAGATAAAGTAATGTCCGAGCGAGGGCCAAGACTTCTCAATAATGTCCGTTAGGCTAGTTCATTCTTCACTAGTTAATTGAATTTGTCCAATCTCTAGAGAATATCTTTGTATAGCTTCTCAAAGGCTGCAGGTTTGCTTCAGAGCTTGGTGTTTAATGTGCGACAATTTAGTGTGGTATCTCTTCTTATGTCTTGATCTCATTTTTTTTCGTAATGCTTATACCTGGGTTTATAAAAGAAGCTTATTTGGTGGAATTGGTCTTTTGGAGACAGGCATTGATACACAACTATTTTAACTACTACTCCGGGCTGTGAGAGTGATTCATCATAGATCGGGTTTCCTGAGAGTACTTGACTTTTTTAGTCTGATGCAGGTATACATTTCTTACGATCACTAATGGGGCATACTGTTTTTGATGGGGAGGGAGTGTGTTATATGCTTACGCCTATATTCAGTTAATCTAAAGAATCCCTTAGATTAATGTGGCAGTGATGAGTCGGGCATACTGTCACAGTGTGGCTTAAATTCATACAAATCAGACTTTTAATAGGGTATGCAAGATATCCATCTAGTATAAAGTATTATAATCCTTTGAAGAAGAAATAGAAGAAAAGGAAGAGGTAAACTGATCTTTTCAAGTAGCTATAGTTTGGTGAGTCCTTTAACATAATTGTTGTGTCCCATTGGTTCGTACATCACACTTGAAGGGCACAACACTAGCTAGACTAAGGCACCATATAATATAGTATTGGTAATGGATATTTGATTGTACTATTATATTATATATAATATATATACTACATTAATTATAATACATATTATTGGTGATATTAATATATATAGTATAGGGGTGTAAAGTGGAGGGTATTATTATATACTAGTAATTGTTATATAATATAATATATATATTTATAATATATAATTGATATAATATTTAGTAAAGTCTCATTAATAGATATTATATATATAGTAAAGTTTAAGTAGTAGTAATATATTAGTAGTATAATAAGAATTATTTATATGGTGATATATATATTAAGGTGGGTTAGTGTTATACGTACATCTATTTTTACGATATATGTATGTTTTTGAAAGTGACTCTCCATGTTTTCGCGTCTCCGGAGCCGCTACTGATATATTAATCATACTTAAATATCTTCTAAGAGTAGTTATTGTTTAGGTCATAATAATACGTAGTTTATTACTCTCGTAATGATATAATGTTGGTATTGTAGGGATATTAGTCTGGTATATTATTAGTGCATAATTTATACTATATATATACTAGTGATTAAATTATAGTTTTATGAAATCATACTTAGTAATATAATTATTGAGAGATTTGTAAATAATTTTAAATTTATATATATGTTCATATATTTATTGTAGATGTTGTACTTTTGGGATAAAATTATAATTATGACGGTGGTGGTAGACATAGTTTTTATAATATTGTGTTTTAACTAAAATCACGTTAAAAGGTAGTTTAGTTATATATACTGAGCTATATAGTGTGTTGATTTTTTTTACTCATACTTAATGGCTGAAAGTTTGTTGTATTGTGAGAATATATTGAGTTGATTTCTGAGGGGTAGTTATATATATAATGTAGTGACAGTTGTGTTGTTTTCTTTTATAAGTATAAGTAAAGATTTTGTGATAGTACATCAAGATCATCGTAACCTGTCAAATTCTGCTTGTGAAAGAAGTGGAACAAAAGTTTGACTTTTAACACTTGCTTTTTATGGTATCTTAATCGTGGGGTGAATAGGAGAGATGAGGTTCGCTCATATATATTTTACGATGGTGGGTGCGTTAATAATAGTGTATGTAGTATTATAGAGATAGTATATGATAAAATTTTTGATCCTATTGGTGGGAATACATTAAGTGTAGTTTAGTAATATGTAGTTGTTCAGTGTGATATATATATATATTCCTATATTATATAATATAATAGTATGGTTGATTTAAATGGTTTACATTGGGAGGTTAGATGATTGTATAGATATAGTATTATAGATATAGGTCAGTATTGGCTATATCTATATATAAAAGGTGTGATTGGGATAATGCAGGTGAAATAGATATAATATAGTTATTATGGAATTTATTGGTACTTATTATTATTAATTATTATTATTATTACTTGTTATTTTGTGGTTAGATTTAATATATTATATTATGTATTCATTATTATTCTATAATTTTATTTCTTTTAATATATTATTAGTATTATTTATATAATTATTATTCTTATTTTTTATTTTTAGGTGTGTTATGAATAGTTATGTGTTTTATTTTTTTTATTTAATTTAATATCGTATTATGGTGTTATTTGGTGATTTATATAGTATCTTGTGTGATTGTGCATTTTATCTATTATTGTCTCTAATATAGTATTTTTTATTTATTATTTATTATTATTAATTAAGTATTTATTATTATTGGGAGGAGAATTATTATTATTTTTAATTATATTTATTATGTTTTAGTTATCTGATATATGATTTTATTTCTCTGCTGTAGTTAAGTGAAGTATTGTCTATTAAATGGAGTAAGGTTGATAGTATGTGGCTTATTAGTTTATTTATTCTAGTTGGGTTTTATGTTTAATCTATTATTTTATTATATTATTATTATCTCCGTTTTGATCATATTATATTATGATAGATATATGAGTTAATTATGTGAGTTGATTTTACTTGATTGTGGGTGGGATTGTTATATTATATTATACATTATTTTTTTTACATATACTCGTTATTATTTATATTATTTATTATGATTATTATTTTATTATTATTATTATTATGTGAATATTGGAGTAAGTGTATTATTATATTATTATTATTATTATTCTTATTATTTTGATATTCCTATTTTTATTGATCTATTATAAATATTTTACTATTATTAGGTTATGTCATTAAGAATGTTTTTGGATATATTATTGATGATTTTATTTGTGTATTACATTGTTGATGAAGTGGGTTGGTCTAATTGTGTGTGTCGTATTGACTATTTTGTATATTGATTTCATAATTTATTATTATTATGCTATTAATAGTGTTATTATTATAGTTATATTGATCATAGTTTGGTTGATTAGTTGATTGTAAATTATTATTATTTCTGTTATTATTATTAATTTTTTTCCTTATTATATAATTGATTGGTGTATTTGTGTGAGATGTAAGTTGCTGTATGTAAGTGCTCGTAGGTTGTAGACAGGTATTGTTATTAAATTATTTGAGATCTGTGTTGGCGTCTTACTCGTTTTTCTGTGATTTATGGTTTAGTGATGGTATTTTTCAATATTATTTATTTAGTATTATTATTAATATTTTTTTGTGTAGTCGACTGTTACTTGGAGCTTAGTTACCAGGGCCTATTTTGAAACCCAATTGCCACCACTGTATATAGGGGCTGCGGAGTCGTAAAATAAATTTTTCGACTCCCGATCCTTAAACTTCAACTTTGGATTTTTCGACTCGATCGACTCCACTTGTACCATAAACGCACAGCATTTCGACTTCCGCGACTCCATCTCCTCAAAACATATTTGACTCTGCGGGCGCAGTCCAGAAAAACCTCCACAGCTCGGTCAAAATACAAATTTCGACTTTCACTGACGGTCAGGATTTAGTGCTCAGAGTTTCATGTAAAAAAAAATTTTGATGGTGCACTCACACTACACATTTTTTTTTTCGTCTTGCCTTTTGCGAATAAAAAAATATACCACTTTTAAAATGAATCTCACTAATATCTCAATATGCTATACGGTAGTACCCGTTAACATAGTTAATAATTAGATGCAGGCAGGTAACTGACAACAAATATTATTCAGTTTGCGGGAATCAAGTAATTTAACGATAATTTTCATCGAATAGCCCAAGATGTATAAACAAACTCCTGGCATGATTATTCAACTTATTAGTAATTAGGATAACAGCGGGATTCACCTCCGGACCAAATAAGGATGGTGATTTCTCAAGGATCCTGTTTGTGTGTGACTCAGCCAATATATAATAAATATAGTATAGTAAATAATGAAGAAAATAATAAACTAATTTGGAAGTGGAGCATGGAACGCAACAATAATGATAATGATATTTGAGTAAATAACGAATGATAATAATAATTAAAACTTTACTAAACACATAAAATTACAATACAATAAATTAACATTAACAATTTAATAACAATAATTAGATAATAATAATAGTATCACAATAATAATATTTTTGAACTCCTAATCCTAATAGTGATATATAATATATATATAAGTTACTATGTAAATAATAATCTTGTAATAATTGAGTGCTCCTTTCTTGTTATGAAATATCTTTAAGACTGTTTTAATGGGTTTAATGTCATCATAAAAGACATCGACTTATTGAAATAAGAGGTATATAAACCAGTGATTTATCTGTGTAAATTATTCTAAGACGTTTTTATATATTTGGTATATAATATATAATATATATACGTATAATTTAGTTTCTTTTAGACTTGTGTGTTAATCTAATTGTATATACTATACTAGCTTACTGTGCGACTGGTAAGTCCTATATATAATATTACATATGATTAAGTCAAAGTAGCTCATTTATTTATACTACTGGTCTAATATTTTGTGCTAGTTGCTAGTATAACAATACTCTGCCATGCTTAAAGCATTATACGTAGTTATATATCAGTAACGCTATATATAGATTGGGATAATATGGGAGTAGCGTACACTAACAACTTTCTGACAATCCCTTTGAGACCTGTATATATATGTGAAACGGTTACAGCAAAGAATTTGCCAAATATCTGAAAGCTTTTCCACTCCAAATTAAATATTCTTTCTGTTAAATAAATAACCTCGAAACATTATTTAAATTTCGCAACTTAAAACTTGAGAGCTTCTTCAATACCTTGTTGCTAACTTGGGATGATCGATTTAGTTCATAATGTCGCATATGTTCTTTGATACGCTTGACGATAGTCTATCACACTTTAGGTGTAATCATCAGGTACCTACCCAAGATTTATTTCCGGGTAGAACGCTCTAATAAACTTTTCGTGTAGTTTTGTGTGTGTGTATATAGGTATGCATTTAATATTTAAATAACACTATTATTATGGAGTGTGGGACTGGTTGCGCCACTCTGGCTCTTTCGCTGATTTCTATATGTCCATTGGAAACAAGGTGCCTTCGTGATAACAAAACTTTACCGTGGTGGTACGTAGGTGGTGGGGAAATGCTTTTTTGATATAGTGTGTTTTTTCACGGACATAGTATCAGGAGTGGGATAGTGTACTCAATAGAATTCAGAGTTGTAGTGCTTGAATTTAACATACGAACTCGAGAGGATTAATGTATGTATTTGTTTTTCCAGACATCTCAAAATAATGTTAGTCTCTGACGGCTCATTATCTACAGGCATACATGTCACTACTGACTAATGGGTCATGTCCTATGAACTGTGGAATCTATTAGGGACTTTTTAAACGATCTAACTCGTAAAAATTTTAAGTTTAACGTGTCAACCTATGTTCCACTTGGAAAACTTTTGATGAAGAAATTTTGCCATTTATAAAATTAATTAACTGTGATCATGCACAATATTCAGTTGAAAAAAAACATAAATATGACTTCAAAATATATTATAAAGAAAGTAAAATATAGTCAGAAAATTCGTAATTTCTTCTTCAAACTTCAATGCTATTTGTACATAAGGAAAGAGAGTGCTTCGGTAGATCTTTTTGAATTCTCACCTCAAACTAAATAACCTCCGGTCAAAAAATATAAAGTCGACTATACATAAAAGCGTCAAAACTCTGTCATCTTCCTTTATGCACAAGATTGATCCGCTGGTTGCTCGGGACATACCGTTGGTAACAATTTCTGCCCTGGTTAAAGACTGTACGTCGACATTATTATTACGAAGAATAGATTGTCTCAGGGCATATCAACATCTCTAAAGTCCCGAAAATCTTTGAACCATTTCAATAGGCTAGGTTTTGTTAAGTTTCAGGTTTTTTAGGTTATATTTATTCTAGCTTCACATATTTAAATAATTACAAGGTGATCTGCGTGACTGAAGTAATGATAACTTCAAATATCGGGGCGCCCTTCTACATCGAACTCGCTCGCCAGATTCATTAACATCAAATATTTATGTAATTTATATCAGATCATGAACCTCAATATCATCTTTGATTTACTTATTATTACCTTACTCAATTTAAAGACTCATTCCGCGTTTGATCAAAAATTATGTGGATATCCGAGTGTGGTCTTCAGTGGTATGAGATCTGACGCGCGTCGTGAAACTAAGTAATGACGCTCTGCTAATGACCTCTTCTGTCTTCTACTGTATAATTCTATCTTTCACAGCTATATATTCAATCCTACAGGAAATTAAATTTTATGTACAAAATAAATATGTAGGGACACGTTTTGAAAGGGAACAAACTTTAATAATACTAATAATAATTAATATATAATATAATGAATAATATAATAAGATAATCCATTATCATAATTACATTAACATACGATAATAATAAATATATTATATATAATAATCATATATTATATCATAAATAATATTAATATATATAAATCAATACAATATATAATATAATAATAATAATATAATAATATAATATTAGATCGATGGATTTTGGATCAATATCGCCTGTGTCATGACTAGATTATGATATAATCTATTCTTCTATAATACATAATAAAATTAAATAATAATAAGATGTCTCCTAGTGCGAATTTTCTGACTACGATCGATTCCACTTCCAGACCCCGGAATCTTCGATTCCGCTCCACTTGCCAGAGTTTTCGACTCCGACCACTCCGACTCCGGGAAAATTGAGCGACTTCCGACTCGCTCCGACTCCGCAGCGATCATTATTGATTCCAGTAGAAGCAGTATATTTTATTATTTTATTATTTATGTATTATTATATTATATTATTATTATTATTATTATTTATTATTATTTATTATTATTATTATATAATTCATTTTGTATTATTATTACATTACTATCAATGTTTTACTTCATCTTTCTATTAATTATTATTATTATCACTTTTATTAATATATTATTCGTTATTTATTATTATATGTTATTATTATTATTATCTTATTATTAATCTATATTACTATTCAGGCCTCTAGCCCGGTTTTATTATTCATATTATCAAACGCTCCATATTTAAGTAACCACTTATTCAAAAAACCTTTTATTTATTTCTTGTTTCTCTATTATTGTTATTATTATTATTCTTTATTATTATTATGTGATTCTGATTCATTGATTACTTAAATGAGAAGTATTATCTTTTATACATCACAACTGTATATAATTCTTTATTAGTTATTAGTTAGTAATTTTATTCATTATTTTAACAAATTATTATATTGAAAATTACCTCAACCAATTTATTAATATTATTATTATTCTCTTAGATTAATAGGTTTTTTATTGTTATTTTAAGATGATTAGCAGAGCAAATTCTTTTATTTTTGTATTGTGCAGTAGTCAGTTTTTTATTACTATTATTCCTATTATTATTTCTTAAATATTGTGTTATATTTATTATTATTATATAATTATCTTATTCGCCCTCATTTTTGACTTATTATTTATTATTATTTGTATCATATGTATTTATTATTATTTGCTAGATCTAATTTATTCAATACTAATTATTTAATTAATTGTCAGTCTCAAGAAGTATTCATTTTTTTTCATTTATGTTTCTATATTATTAGATTCATTCATTTATTATTATTGATTATTATAGATAGACTATGGCCTATCTATTTTATATTATTGGATTCATCTATTTTATATTAGCTACTCTTGGGCTTCATTACCTATTAGTCTGACTTTATTTTATTATTATTATATTATATTATTATGACATTCATTATTATTACAATTAATTGATAGACTAGTATTGTATCATTCTTTATTTATTATGTACTGAAATCGATTGACTTAAATTTGTTATAGAAATTACTTTCTTTTCATCTAATATATTAGGTGACTTCTATTTTGTTATCGAGACTTATTCAACAATTCATACAAATGTATTCCTCTATTCATTGTTTGTTTGTATGCTACATCATTGAGTCTCAGTTAGTGCCGGAGTGTTCTTGTTTAGTTGGTCTTTATTATTCCTTGGATTATGTATTGATGAAGTGTATTATTGTATTCTATTATCTCATTATTATCTAAAATGTAAAGCAAAATTTGAGTACATTGTGTGTTCTGTGTATGATGTGTTCTCTATTTAAATCGCTATTTAAAGGATTGCACTCAATATATTGAGGTTAATTATTTTATTATTCTCATTATTCCTTAGTTTTCATTAGTTTATCTTATCTTACCCTTCATTACTTTTTCTTCATTATTATTCTTCATGTAATTGATTGCAAATGTCGATCTTGACAGCTATGGCTTATTATCTTTCATTTATTTTCCACTTTTTTTTCATTTTTAGTTTCTTATGGTTTTCATTTGATGATCATTGCTTTAGATTAATCATTATTTATTATTATTCGAGTTATTATCATTATTATGTCATTATTATTATATTATCATTATATTATCATTATTATCATCATTATTATCATCATTATTATCATCATTATTATTATTAATATTAATATTAATATTAATATTAATAATATTATTATTATTATTATTATTATTATTATTATTATTATTATTATTATTATTATTATTATTATTATTATTTTTTATTATTATTATTATTATTATTATTATTATTATTCATTATTATTTATTATTATTATTATTATTATTATTATTATTATTATTATTATTATTATTATTATTATTATTATTATTATTATTATTATTATTATTATTATTATTATTATTCATTTTTTCCTCGGACATGTATCTTGACGAAAATAAGACATACTGCGAAAGAGATGTAAATTATGTGTGCTCGGGTTTAGGAAAATTCGCACATGCAACGGCATGTAGAGAGTTTTACGAGTGCTTTCAATTCCCTGAAGGAATTTTGCCCATGTGGGGAGAGTGTCCAGAGGATTATCACTATGACCAATCATCTACATCTTGTTCAAAAGGGAAATGTTAAAACTAAGAAGATGCAGACGACCAAATCGAACAAGTTGAGTCAACCGAACCAACAGAACCTATTATATTCTAATCTAAATTAAATTCAATTTCAAAGACCAAATGAATTATTTGACATTGTTTTTACCTTTGATTTTTAATTCAAACCCTTTACCATCAATTCACAACCGAATTGTTTTTTTTTGTTTTTTTTAACATATCAAGAAAAGCAAAATAAAGTATAAATTTTTTTATTATTATATTTATTAAATAAATTTTTAAAAATAAATTTTATTTCAATAGCATCTTATATTGTGTTTTATTTACTTCCATAATTTATGAAAAGCTTATAATGCTAAAAATAATATTAGACAATTTTAAAACCAAGAAAATGATTTTGAAAATATTACTCTAATAATAATAATAATAATAATAATAATAATAATAATAATAATAATAATAATAATAATAATAATAATAATAATAATAATAATAATAATAATAATAATAATAATAATAATAATATATAATAATAAATATATAATAATAATAATAAAGTATAATAATAATAATAATAATAATAATAATAATAATAATAATAATAATATTATAGTTTAATTGTCTGGTGGCTAATATTGGCTATTAATATTACATCAAAATATTAATAATACACACAATAATATAAAATTTACAATCTAATTTTAATAATAATAATAATAATAATAATAATAATAATAATAATAATAATCAGAATAATAATAATAATAATAATAATAATGAACGATGAGGCATTAAAGTGAATATTAATCAAAATATAAAGTTAATAAATAAAAATGTTCAATAGTGAAACAAAAAAATCACTCAAAACGCCCACTTAGCAAGAAAAAAATTCTATCTTACTTATTTTTTAACGTTCAAATTTCTAAAAGTAATTTTATATACGGAAATTCTTTATTATCCTTATTTTTTTAAGGTCTCATATTTTTTCCACATCTAATTTGATCTTGTGAAAATGGTGGCCAACGCCACATAGTTCTGTACAATTACCAATAACGCTATATGTAACATATTTTTTGTCATTGGACAACAACTGAAATTTATTAATTTCTTTTACCTAGAAGGTATGAAAAATGGCTAATATTTTCTCCAAACTTTGATTTTGTGACCAATATAATGATATTTCACAAATTTACCAATTCCGATATAAAAAAAATTGGCGAATATAATCATTCTCGGTTACACAAAGTAGATAAAAACGACATATAACTCAAAAGTAGCATTTATTTATTCTTAGTTTATACAACAGAGATCTCAAAATATTTAGAAGTGAGAAGATTTTCTGGATTTACTCTTATACGGTAAGTTGCTTTCACGAATCAACCCTCAAATATGGTCTCCAGTTATGTTTCGTTATATGATTCTTGGTAGCTGCGTTCAAAGTCCAGAATGTCTTGGTGAAATTGCAATGGTCTTCTTAAATTTATTAAACTTAGCAAGATGGGCATCAAGAAAATGGACTTTTAGAGACATCCTGCAACATATTTTGCCGTAGTTTCTGACCAAGGTCTCAACAAGCTCCTCATAGTTTTCGGCCACGAACCACTGCAGCAAAGCTGTACCAAGTTGCTTTTTCTGTCCTAATCAGCTTCTTCGAGAAATTCTTGCACTCTATGATCTTTTTTATTTGTGGTCCGACGAAGACACCGGTTTGACATTCTTCTCAGACAGCTTAGAGGGAATCCTTGCAGGTAGATGAAGGCTGAAGACTCCTTATCTAGAGCTGTGACAAACTGTTTCATGAGGCCTAATTTTTGGTGTAGTGGAGGAAACAATATTTTGCTCCTCCCAACACTGAGCTCAGGCCCTGCTGTCCCAGAGACAAAGGTAAAATGGAAACTTGGTAAAGCCACCTTGGAGACCCATCAGGAAGACCACCATTTTGAAATCTCCGACAAATTCCCAATTGTGTTCTTCAAATTTCAAGGCACTGACCAATAGCTTCACGCTGCTGTGTTCCTCTTTGAGCTGCACCGAGTGAACCAAAGGAAGAGATGGATGCATGTTCCCGTTATGAAGTAACCAAGCTTTGAGACTCTTCGATGAGTTGTCAATGAAGAGGTACCACTGGCAGGGGTTACAGGAAGTTCCAAGTGCCTCAAACAAACCTGTTACATTGTGCCGAAAGCAAAGCCCATCTTAACTGATGAAAAAAGTTGAAAAAGAGTGGTGACTTTTTCTCTGAATTACGACTTTCACACATTCATGTAACAAATTCCACTGTTTGAGTCTTGATGTCAAAAGCTCCTCATTGGACTTTGTGAGACCAGGATATCTGATCAAGTCGTTGATATCTTCTTGGTTGGGGAATATGGGTTTCTCTCCACAGCTACACTATATTCAGGATCAACGACTTCATTGTCTTCTGATTCTCTGCTTTCTTCTGAAGATGGCTGTCTTAGTTTTGGAGAAATGGGTACATGGAACTCAGAAGAGTGTGGAACTTAAGCAATGAATGAAGAAAGGTCTGGATATATGACACTAGGAGCATTTTTGCCAGCTCGGCGATTGGACGGTTGCACCAAACAGAAGAAGCAATTGCTGGAGTGGTCAGTTTGTTCTCTCCAAATTCTTAGAATTGTGAATTTCATGGCTTAATTTTTTTCCCTTGTACGAACCAGCGGGAAAAATATATATACAAATTTAAATATCTTTCACTCATTGTTATTAAAAAATTCATTACATAAATTCAAACCTTCACTTAAAGATTCCATGCCTATCAAATTCAGAACAAGCAAAACTTTATATATATATATATATATATATATATATATATATATATATATATATATATATATATATATATATATATATATATTATATATATAAATAAAAAATATATATATATATATATATATATATATATATATATATATATATATATATATATATATATATATATATTATATTATATTTTATATATATATATATATATTATATATATATATATATATCTATATTATATATATAAAAATATTATATATTAATATACTAGCAAATATATATATATATATATATATATATATATTAGTGATGGGACGATTAATCGTCGTCATCGGCAAAATCGTCATATTTTTTCTCAATCGTCATCGTCAATTTCTGCCTATTATTTTGCCGATTAAGTGAGGAAATATTGCACCAGAAACTGGAGAAAGACTTTCTGCATCATAATGTAAGAGCTCTAAATTTAAAGTACTAGAATTTGTACAGTATGTCTGCCCATGTTCTCGCATATTTAAATTTTTTAAAATCTCACAATGTTTTGAAGATACTTACTCTATATTAAAATTACATAAAATATTAAGTTGAAATATAAGGAGCATGAATGATTTTAATATTAAATAAATCATTATTATTAATCAAAAGAAATTATTTTTATTATTATTATTATTATTATTATTATTATTATTATTATTATTATTATTATTATTATTATTATTATTATTATTATTATTATTATTATTATTATTATTATTATTATTATTATTATTATTATTATTAATATTACCCACCTTCTCTCCCCAAGACTGGGGGTAAGGTGCGCAACTCCCACCGGAAACAGGAAAGTAGTAGAATAATATGACACAAGTCCAAAAGAAAGCCCAGCCTTAACACCCCCTTTATACCTTATAGTGAGAACTCGTCGCAGTCAGAAAATTCACCCTAGAGCTTCACGGGACCGCGACGGACCCTCACTATGGCATTTCGTCAATGTGGGGTTCATCCCTTGGCAAAGGTGGGCCACAAACATATCCTCTCACAACCAACCATCACTTATTATGCACCTTCTCGCCTCTGCCAAACTTACATTTCTCTCCTCCAGGCATTCCTTTACTGACTAATCCTACTTTTCTTACGGTCTCCCAGCTGTCGATTCCCAGCATACCTTACCTATACATCGCTTAACAAGCCAAACGACTATCACTATGGCAATCTCGTAAATGTAGGGTTCAATCACTTTGGCCGCAAGTGGGCCACAAACATCCCCCCCCCCCACAACCATCCATTCACTCTTATTATGCACTTTCTTCCCGCCTCTGCCGAACTTACATTTCTCTCCTCCAGGCATTCCTTTACTGACCCAATCTACTTTTTCTTCGGTTTTCCAGCCGGTCGATTCCCAGCATACTCACCACAATACATCCACTTAACCAACCGAATATCACTATGGCATCTCGTCAATGTAGGGTTCATCCCTTGGCCCAAGTGGGCCACAAACATACTCCCCCAGCCATCCATTCACTCTTATTATGCACCTTTCTTCCCACCTCTGCCAAACTTACATTTCTCTCCTCCAGGCATTCTTTACTGACTCAATTTTACTTTTTCTTCGGTTTCCCAGCCAGTCGATTCCCAGCATACTTACCACTATACATCCGCTTAACCAACCGACTATCATTATGGCATCTCGTCAATGTGGGGTTCATCCCTTGCCCCAAGTGGGCCACAAACATACCCTCTCACAACCAACCATTCACTCCTATTATGCACCTTTCTTCTCCCCTCTGCCAAGCTTACATTTCTCTCCTCCAGGCATTCCTTTACTGACTCAATCCACTTTTTCTTCGATCTTCCAGCCGGATGATTCCTAGCACACTCACCACTATACATACGCTTAACCCGAGCTGGGCAGTACTTAAGTACTAATGTACTTATACGTACTTAAGTACTTTTTGTGTACTTAAAACAAGTACTTAAGTACTTTTCAAAATCGTTAATTAAGTTTAGTATTTAAGTACATTCAAAGTACTTAAGAACTTCACAGGTCTGAATCTGTAAAGGAAATTTTTTAAAATTTTAGATTACCATTTTACGTGTTGCAACTTTTATAGAACAATGTAGCATGCTGACAATACTATTATATATATATATATATATATATATATATATATATATATAATATATATATATATATATATATATATATATATATATATATATATATATATATATATATATATATATATATATATTACGTTATTATGTGTTATGTTCAACATTTATTACATATTATTATATACGTCACTCTACTTGTTTGATTGTGTTGTATGACTCGTTGGTAGTGCTAATGAAACACAAAGGTAAAAACTTCACCAATTGATGATTAAACTAGAATTACCACCCTTCAAATCAACCGAAATATAATTTATTACTGAATATGTTGATGTGTTGGCACCACTTTCAATTGCCATTGATCGTCTTTAGGGTGAGAATGGTATTTATTGTGGTGGATTACTTCCAAATCTACTTCTTGTAGAAAACAAACTGGCAAATCTAAATGCGAAGGTAGTCAATTGTAGCCCCCTCATCAAAGCTGTCTTTCAAGGTTTTCAAAAAAGATTTGAAATTTTCCTCAATTTAGAAAATGAGCAAGTAGTGCACGAGGCGATAATTGCAAGCGTTACTCACTCATATCTCAAATTGAGGTGGATCACAATCAATACAAGATGGAACCACGAAGAAAAAGAAGAGGTCATGAAGAAGATACTCCTACACGCTGCCACAGATTTGTCTACCCACTAGATGTGAATCATGT
>JABUQX010036828.1:42500-60000 GCA_015478945.1 Trachelipus rathkii
TGCATTAGTTTTGGATTTGCTCTTGGAACAAATTTTCAAAAAACAATTTTTTGGAAATTTTTTAAAAATTTTCTTTTGAGTACACAAAAAGATTATCTAAGTAAAAGAGATGCATCTTGCCAGACTATACAAGCCCTGAAAATTTGATGTTGATCGGAAAGTAAAAAAAAAATATCTCATTATTTCACTTTTTCAAACTTTGGAATTTTTGGAAAAGTGAAAAATTAATATATATTTTTTTCTACTCATCCGATCAACATCAAATTTTCAGAGCTTGTATAATCTGACGAGATGCATCTTTTTAACTTAGATAATTTTTTGTATACTCAAAAGAAAACTTTTTAAAAATTTATAAAAAAATTTTTTTTTGAAAATTTGTTCCAAGAACAAATCCAAAACTAATGCATATACAAAGACATTATCTAAGTAAAACATGTGCATCTCTCTCGACTACATACGCCCTGAAAATTTCATCTACTTCGCCCGAACAGGAAAATTTTGAAATCCAAAAAAAGTGGGTTTGGAAAATGGGCAACGCTGAGCACAAAACTCAAAAAATCGAAAAAGTACTTCGTGACTATTGTAGGTAATGGAACCATCTATGCATATTTCATGTTTGAAGTTATTTCGAAAAAAATTCTGGAAGTTGATATGAAAAATGTCAAAAATGTGAGTAGTAACCAGTACCGCTTAGAGAGTGGGACGTACATGAAATACACACATGAAATACGTACATGTAAATACGTACATGTGTACGCGCGCGTAGCGCGCGTACACGTGATCGTAGATATTGTATGTACGTATATGAGGGTTATTTATATCGATATATATATATTATTATTATTCCCCCTTCCCCCCACCCCCCTTTGTGTATATATTTACGTATGTGTGCACCGTAGGTGCACACAGACGAGTGTACGTTGATGACGCAGTCATCAACTTTACATGAGTTGTTCATTACACACAGTTGCCTATACACACAGGTGCATACACACACACACACACACACACACACACACACACACTACCCGTCCCCCCTTACCCGCCCATCGCTTTACCCCCACCTCCACCAGCTATCGTTCCAGTTGCCATGTTGGTTTACCCTACCCCCCTTTGCTCTTCGTTGTTGTTGTCATTGCTACATCATTGCCCCTACCCCCTTTGTTCTCTCGCACACACACCTGCGTTTTCGCGCGCGCGCGCCTTGATCCGCCTGGGCCCCGCAGGCTTCGCACCGTGATCCGCTTTCCGCCGCCACCGCCACCGCCGGGTCCGGGTTCGCCTTTCGCCTTTCGTCGGTCGTTCGCATCGTCTTGGGCGCGTCATTGATGAAGAGGGAGTTTTTTCTACCCCCTACTCCCCACTCTCTTAGCCCCCACTTGTGATATATAAAATTTGGACCGGGATGGAACTCGAATCTCGTCCTCACAGCCCCTTCAGCTCAGCGTGGTCAGAATGACCGAAGCTTAACCGCTTTCGCTTGAAGGGCCTTTCAGGTAGTAGAATAAATAAGATTTATAAGTGAATTTTTCCCCTGAATGGAACTCGATGGGTATTTTTATCATTAAAAATACGAAAAGAGAGAGAGAGAGAGAGAGAGAGAGAGAGAGAGAGAGAGAGAGAGAGAGAGAGAGAATGGTATTACTTTTGCTACTACTGCTACTATCACAGATGTTATTATTATTGCCACACTCCATCACCTCTTTTCACCTTAAAAACTTCTACATCTGAAGCCGTGAATCTTAGAGTTATTACAAGTAGAATCAACACGAAGACAACTACGAGCCAAACCCAGCTGCGATCCATCATGCACATGGAATGTAATGTATTTGAAACATAATTACATGTTTTAATGCATTAATGCATCGATGCATCGATGCATCGATGCATTATTGCATTA
Source organism: Trachelipus rathkii (assembly GCA_015478945.1). Classification (NCBI taxonomy): domain Eukaryota; kingdom Metazoa; phylum Arthropoda; class Malacostraca; order Isopoda; family Trachelipodidae; genus Trachelipus; species Trachelipus rathkii. The sequence goes on from JABUQX010036828.1 coordinate 44,401, forward strand.
ATGCATAATGCAATATTGCAATAATGCTTTAATGCTTTATTGCTTTATATCATATTTTAATATGTAATGGGTCCTATTTATTAAACTATTATTATTATTATTATTATTATTATTATTATTATTATTATTATTATTATTATTATTATTATTATTATTATTATTATTATTATTATTATTATTATTATTATTATTATTATTATTGTTATTTTTATTATTATTATTATTTATTATTATTTTTATATTATTATGTACTGTTCGCGTTTTTTCACCTAAGTCAACTAAATTATTTCCAAAGTTTAATTTTCAATAATTTAGAATTGTTTTTATCATACCTTTAAAAGAAAAATAAATAAAATAAAATAGATGGAAAAGGAAAGAGTAGTATGAAGTAATTTTTATTTAAGTGTTCGACGTGAACGAAATAATAATAATTTAATAAATACACTGCGCTAAAGAATAATATATAATATATATATTTATATATATATTATATATAATATTATATATATATATATTTATATATATATATATATACTATATATATTATTATTATATATATATATATATACGCACATATATATATACGAATACATTATTTTAAAAATATTTTTATTTACTTTGCAGTTAGAACGTACACCTGGCTATATATATTATATATATATATTATTATATATAATATATATATTATATTATATATAATAGTATATTAATATATATATAATATTATATATATATATATATATATATATAGTATATATATATATATATAGTATTATTAGTGAAGTGTATCACACCTCGATAACCTTGTGCGATGGTTCGAGCACTACCTAGAATGAGGTTGCGCTTGTTTGAAGTATGCCTTAACCTCTTGATGGAATTCAGCAGTGAAACTTCGCCTACATTGCTAGCTCTTATCCTCATATCCGGGACTCTCACCTCCCTGTAGTGTGTCGTGGTGATCACATGAGGAAGATGCGAATCGTCACGCTGATGAATCTCCCCATGCAGGGTCGGTTCCCCATCAGGCTCCGTCAACTGTGAAATGGCTCTAGCTGTAGCATCGGTGTCTTTAATCTGATTGTAATACTCGTTATCATCGTTCAAGACCATCCAGTCACGGTCCTTAGTCTTCTCCACATCCTTTACCATCTTATCCATGCTTATTTTTGTCATACCTTCGAAGCTAATGATATTCTCCGTTTCCCTATTCAGCGTTAGCCCTTTGGCTTTTAGTATATACGAAAAGGTTCCATCTCTCTTTCTCTCAAGCGTCATGGTCGTACGACTTGGGGCTTAACAACACGAAGCTGTCAGCGTGTTTAACATCAGGTCCTAGCTGCATCGGTGAGGTTGCCCGAGGAACTTACCAGTAGGGTGGTAAACATATCTTTTTCTCTTGCCTACGAGAACAACGCTGTCGGTACGCATTTAATTTGGAGAACGCGTTGCCCCACAGAGTCTAGAAGTCCATACAGCTCCATGCTCGCGTAACATGTGGTGAATGCAGCTACAGCAACATTTGTAGCTTTAGCCGTCTGATTCGCGTAGTCAGTATGCGTCACCTCGACAATATGATGTTCACCCGCTACAATGATATTACGTATTTCCAGATCGGCTCTATTCATCAGATTCCATACTTGCTCGTAGCTTGAGCAGAGAATATCCTCATTACGTGGAACCCGTTGTGCTAGTTTCCCCCAAAGAGAGTTCAGGAAGAGTTTAGCTATGTATCGCATGCATGGGTTAGGCTTGATGTTATCAGGATTTAAAATGACGCCTTCGATTCTCTTGAAATCCGCTAAGAACTTTTGAAATTCACGCGACGACTTAGAGGGGAGACCATCAGGAAGGCCCGAAGCTTCAGTCTTCCACTTTAGGAAGGTTTCCACATATTTGCTGAAGATATTATCAGACTTATTGAATTGCCAGATTTCGTAAAGTTTCTTGATTTTATAACCCTTCAACAGAGCAAGTTCTAATTCAGGACTGCAGTAGACACCCTTAAGCATCCGCTGGTTATCAGTATGCCTGCATTTACCTTCATAACCGGTTTCACTGCATGTTCGACACAGTGTGAAGATGAGTCGGTCTTCATAACGCCCGGGTAATACAGGGGTGTACAGAGTCGTTGGGGGCAGTATGCTTACGTATGATAAGCCAAAGTATGTGGTGTTAATATCTTTGACGAATTCGTTAATCGAGGGCAACTCACGACCTGTGAGTTTCGTAGGTAACCCTGCAGGAAACGATTTAGTTTTTTGTACATATGGGTAAAGAGAGGTGAAATCGAGATAGTGGAGTTTCACCCCCTCCGTAGGGGGATAGTAATACACGAACGGTTCAGTGCGTCCACCATATAGAGCGTCTCCCACAACCAGACGCTCGTTTGCCATTTCATTACCCTGTGCTTGTACATATCGGCCTAAGTTTTCAGTCCGTGTCTCATTATCCTCGTTCACTACTGTAGCTTCACAGTCCTGTTTCATCTTACTCCATTCACAACCCCACACCCTTACAACCTCGAAACCAGCATTCTTATAATCTCGTTCCTGTTGCATGGTCGCAGTGTAACGATCGAGGCTGGAGACATCACCAATCTTAGTCAGAGCACTATCACATGCCTGATGTCCGTGCCAAACACAGCCATGGAAGAGGAAGACAACTTTTTTCATAGGGGTGTCGGGTCTTGGAGGGCCCCGCCTATCATTCAGCTTAATCATCTGCTCATTGATGTTAATATGTTTTTGAGTAACGAAAACGTCGCCGTTAATAGGAATGTATTCTTCAGCAGGTATCTCCAGATAGCCGTCAGGCTTGAGGAATCTATTCTTTATCTTGAATTTTCGCTCCCCGCCATTCCTAGCATGTTCAATTCGACGGCCTGTGTACAACTCCATAAAGTTTAGCCATTTAATCCCTTCGAACGAGTAATTTCCCTCATCGGCTCGACCTATATGCGCCAGCGACTTCTCAGGCATGAACCACATCTTAAAGATCGTAAAACAGAGGGATGCTATGGTTGCACATTCATCAAGACAATCAATTTTATAATCTCGTAGGAATATGCCTCTGAACTTTTCAAAACTGCGGCGTAAAATGTTCACATCCTGGACACAGTATGCGGTACATTCGGCTTTGATATCATACTCTTTGTTGTTAAAGTTATTATACCATTTTTCAAATTCGTCCTTCTCGATGTCACCCATGCGGTCTACTTCAAACATTTCTCTTTCAGGGATTCGGTCCTTATAATTCAAGGTATCCGCAGTTAGGAATCTGTAAGGGAAGAACCCCTTAATTACATTACCTTCAAAAAGATTCACCATGCCAACGCTTAGGGGTAGTTTCTTTAATTGCACGCAGGATGGCATGAACAGTATGGGCTATAGCTTTGAAATAAATGTTACGATTAGCAGTTTAGCGTTATGAATTTTGGTACTGTTTCTCTTCACCAGGATTGGAGAAGAGATTGATGTTGGCTCAGGCCGGGCTAGCAGTTTGTCTATACACGACGACTGTGTATCAAAAAAACTTCCCCTTCCCGCCATTGTGTGGCCAGCAACTACTTATTGTTTAGCTTTCCTTGTGGTCTCAGAGAACTTGAAGAGATAAATTGATGAGAGGCTGATCTACAGGGCATCTCTTGATGACTGGTCCTTCATACTTAAATCCTCCAGATTAAAGATCTCCGTAGGTCCAGCATTGGTTCATCACACTTACCGTCCAACGTGGATAATTGCGCACGAGATCTTTCGCTTCCCCAATTCATAGCACACTGCATGCTCACTAGAAGGATGGTGCATGTCAAGTAAACAGTGGCGATTATTACAATCTAACACGCGGTTATTGTTGTAAAAAAAATGTTTCAATATCATAGTAGAAGGTGTAGACCTGCTTCTTCTTCAATGTCGCAGCAGTGGGAATCTTAATCTTCTTCATGTAACATTCATGTTTAGCACCGTCGGCTCCGTACTTTTCGTTGCATACACCGCATTGGATATGTGTACAATCATGCCAATGATTTCCTTTCTTGTCAGCCATCATTATCTCATCGCATAGGGGACACACTCTGAGTTTCTTGCAAGTACGTTCTTCATGGAGCTTGAAACATTCATCATTGTAGAAGTCCCTGTTACAGTCATTGCAATGCTGAAGTGCAGCATTAACACCAGGTTTCCCTTTACAAACGTAGGTAAGACACTGTGTACATATATACTCAGTGCATTCCTCGCTTAAATGTTTAGTTATATTGTCTGTGAAGCTATAGCAGAGATTGCACAGATTGGAGCCTCTAATTAATGTCGCATCTATACTGCCCTATAGCGAGTTTGATGGTGTCTTTCGGGAACGGGTAGTAGTAATGGGTATTCACTTTATCAATCCATTTATATATAGAGGTGAAGACTTCTATCCAGCCAATGGCCGGTTTAAGAAAAAACCGATATCTACGAGATGGTGTGTAAGACAGTAATTACGAATGACGAAAATATCCTGCATTTCAAATTTTATTTTTTCCTATTCTTGCAAAAAATGTTCAGGGATATAGGAAAATTTTTATTTAATCCGTCACTTGTGGGCAATATACCTTGTATCTCTAGTGAAAGCGGTTAAATCACTTTATGGTAGGCGTATAGTTTTGACACCATCGCCGGGTGCGATGGAACAGGGGGTGGTTAGAGTGGTGGAGTTTATGGCTGCAGTATGGCTCTGTAGCCGCCAGCCGCATACTGCTTTTAGCGTGTCTGTCGGTTAAGTTTATTGCTCGCCCTTTGTACGGATTTGGATTTTTGTATAATTTTGCGGTCATACCTATAAAGTTTACTGATGCAAGGTTTCGATAGGGCCGTTACCTGAAGGGTTTTACGCAATCTTGCACCTCTACAAGTTCGAACTGATTGAACAAGGTCTTTTATGCACCCGAACTGGAAGCCTTTAACAAACGGTCAGCCAGATAACTCGGCTAGATTTTCAGTAAACTCATGCACTATGTAGGAAATAGCGTACGGAAAATAATTCATTGTATTGCCAACCTTGGAACCGCTGAACCAAACACGGCACACCGTATTGGCTTGTTGAGTTATCACGTGTCGAGTCGCCAAGATGTTATGACACTTTGAAGAACCCCCAAGAATACATCATTAATATCCCTCCCCTCTCTGAATACACCCTGCTCGTCAATTCTTACCCTGTAGCGGTGTGTGTCGATTATACCTGAATTCCTCGTAGATGCGATGCTAGTGACATTAAGCAAATCTGCAGTGAATGGGAGAGGTTCAGGTTCACTGGATGGCCCGGCTACAGCTCCATCATCATCAGCTCGACCTGAGCGGTTGCTTTTTATACGCTCGGAGGTCCTCACACTCTGTAGGGGACAAGAGAGAGAGAATATAAGTATTTTTTAATAATAATGATAATAATAATAATAATAATAATAATAATAATAATAATAATAATAATAATAATAATAATAATAATATAATAATAATAATAATAATAATAATAATAATAATAATAATAATAATAATAATAATAATAATAATAATAATAATAATAATAATAATAATAATAATAATAATAATATAATAATAATATTGATTAATAATATTAATAATAAAATAATAGCAGTAGTAATAATAATGATGATAGATAATAAAATAATAATATAATAATAATAATCAATAATAATAATACATAAGTAATAATAATAATAATAATAATAATAATAATAATAATAATAATAATAATAATATCACACACATGTGGAAAAACACTATGTAAACTCACCGAAGAGTTCGAAGGGGGAATATTCTTTCCAGTAGAGTGGATGAGGGGGGGGGTTTGTAATCATCATCACACGATCGGGTGAATCTTCACTCTCTGCTTGCATCATTACCAGTCTGTGGACGTTCATCTTTTATAAGGCTAAACGACACTATCAAGCACGCCTCCGAGACACAGAGACATAAATACTTTAAACAACTTCCATCAAATGAATAATAATAATAAATCTATTAATAATATAAAATAATAATTAATAATAATAATAATAATAATAATAATAATCAATAATAATAATAAATAAAAATTAATCCCAATTCTGAGTCCTCCACACTGTAGTACAGTCTCGACACTCATATCCATACAAACTAGATAATTATGTATATTCTATATTCTCTTTGTATAAACTCTCTTAAAATTTATTTGATAATGATATAGTTAGTCTCGATTAGAATATATATCAGCAATTGTACATTAATAATACTTAAAATTTAATCAAAATATATTATTAAAATCTGTTATTCTGTGAGAATAATAATAATAATAATAATAATAATAATAATAATCTAGGAATAAGATATGTCGTATATAAATACATAAACTCTCTAATAATTAATCAAGAAATAATAAGATTTTCATTTTATTGAATACATATTAATTCCACTATTTCTGTAATAACAAACCATATGAATACTATACGAGAGTAGGTGGATGGTTCTTGTGGTAAAAGTATTATCAGAGACTCCGACGTGGGGCGGGGTATTGGGATCTTAAAATATTTCATAACTGTTTGAATCGCGCCTCGGAGACACTTCATGATGCATCCTCTTCACCATCACTATCGAGGAATCTCTACCTAACTGCGAGGCCACTGTCATAAGCTCTCATTGTTCGTTCATCGTTATGTACATATAAGCTATGGGTGGGGGATGTATAGCGTATATCTATCATCAAACTGCAATGCGATTATAACTCGGGAGACGTCAGGCCGCTGGTAGAACAGAGACTCTATACGACTAATGCACCAGCTATGCAGGCGTACTATATAGAACTTTCAGTCTCGACTGAGCCATAGAACACATTAGACAACCTAATGCGAGAGCAGCTCGCTTTTTAAGCGAGATTGGTAGTATCATGCGTTAAACTAATGTAATATTACTATAAGTTAATATAATGAGAGAGAGAGTTATTAGTATAGTATATATAGCTCATGAGTGATATTTGGCAATACTCTCAAGAGACATAACTACTAGAGGTTATTGCGGCGTATTGCGCTAGTAGGTACTAGATGAGGCTGATTAGCGTAACCTCATTATATATATATATATATTATGAGTATACCTAGCTGATAAGTTTATAGTATCAGTGAATTATAGTTTGTTATCATAGTATGCACTATATTGCAGTGATAGCAGTGTATCACTCATAATATAAATTTCATAAGTATGACCTGGTGCTGTAGCTAGTATGTATCAGGAGTGACTGATGAATAAAATAAGATATAAGTGTCTATAGTATATGGCCGTGTATGCGGAGTACTACTACTGATATATTATGAAATATAGTGAATAAAATAGTTTAGTATGTATTGAGAGTTAGCCGAGTTAGTGCGCTATAGTTGAGCGTGTATGTGACGCGTGGTTTCTGATACAGGCTATATATATAATAGTATATCATATATATTATATATATATTATATATAATAGGTTTTGTGTGTGTGGATTGAATATTTCCACTTGAGAGAGATTCGCCACACCGCACACGCGAGCACCATTAGTACTTCCCTGTAACATTTATGTCTAGAACGCGAGTCATTAGACAATTATAGAATTGACACAACATAATCGAAAACATCGTCACGATCACCAGTCAATTCGTCCGACGCTTTTATTAGTTTAAACTAGAGTTCCTAAAAGCTATCACCGAGAAGAAACTTTTTTCATAACAATCTCGGTACGTATTCATCATACTACTAAATTTACTTATCTCACAGATACCATACGACTTATGCAGCAAGCAAAAAATCGATCTATAGGCACTCCGTAGCATAATATTGATTAATCATTAATAAGTCTGTCTAGGGTATTTCGGAGCTCTGCATGCTGTTGTAAAAGAAGACGATAGTATATAGCCTATTAGTATAGTATATATTAATATATATATATATATTATTATATACTATATATATCTTACGTATAAAGACATTTGAGTAGATATCGGCGATGCGTTGGTTACGATCTCTGACACATTCCTGGGTTTAATATATATGTGATGAATTACAGTATTTAGTATTGTTGTTTCTTTGACAGAAATATTATTAAATCGTCTCTTTATGATAAATAGTACATATATATATATATATATTATATATGACCGCGCATATTCAGATAAAATATATTATAATATAGTAATATAATAATATATGAGTATAATCTATATCCCTTCTTCACATATATAAAAAAAATTTATATATTATTTTATAAATATGTAGTATATAGAAACTAATTCCACAGTTTTGTACTACGTTTTGGAGTATGGTACATAATTCACCGATGCTAACTTTTTAGGTACCTAGCTGCTTAATATAGTTGATGAGAGGTTCATGCTCTCGTTGCTCCTAAATCAATCAGATAGAATATCCATCATAGAGATCATTACTCTATTAGTATCACTCATACTACTTATGAATGTCACCCATATGTCCTTCATAACTGAAAACCTACTCTCGGTGTCAATTACCTTCAGGCTTATAGATTGAGATCGACGTCTGTCTTCGTCGTCTTGGCGTATCAGTCTATTCGAGTTCGAACTAGTCTTACCAGTCGCTCAAGAGTAGAGATGACAGTTTTCGTATAGGGTACGCTTTTATAGACTATTATGCTTCTGGAGAGTGGAAATCGATCAATAAGCAAATATATATGGATGAGTTTACATTCCAAAAACAAGATTATGTATCTATAACACGTACTCTCACACTCACATATCTGAATATTACCTAGTTCTCGAGTTTATCATAAATTAGATACTAGAGTAATGAATCAGGTATAACTGAATATGTATATTTTGCACCATTTACGATGTAGTCCATTATAATGTCCCATGACAATTAATGGGTTAAACTATATATATAACATATATAGTATAAACTAGAAACCGCATTAAAATTTCGTAGAGGTGAGTAGGATAGATGCTACATATATTATAAATATCTAGTAACTCATCTACTTCATACATTTCATTAATTCTCATTGACTAGTCATTGTCTGAGTAATAATTTATATACTATCATCTATTCTATAGTTATATTAATACGATAAATGGAAATAGACAAAACTATAAGTAGTTCTTGAACTGATCAATACTCAAATATGATTATATCTTTATAAATAATATCAATGAATGATGTAGTAACTACACAGAGTGAGTGTAAAGTTTACTGTGATTCAAGAAGCAGTAGAGAGGAGAGTCTACCCGGCACTAAGATGTGAGGAGATCAGAATCTTCACTTGGTACAATTACTTCACGCGTGTGCTTTCAGCTGCGGCCCAGCGGTGACTATTGGCATAGCACAGGGGATCCTCTATTTGAAGATCGCGTCTACATAATACCATTAAACATATATTATGCAGACTATACAACTACCGTCTGATGGTCATCATCTTTATGCTAGGAAGAGTCTGATACTGACGAGCAGTTAAAACATATTTCGAGATATCCGTAGTGGGCCTTGTTAGTCTATTTTCAGCACACTCACTCACGCACTCTCTCACTCTCACGCCTGAGAGTGGAGAGGAGCAGTCTATATGTCGAATTATAGTAAAACGTCGTGTCCGAGAGAATGTGTATCTCTCTCCACTCTATCTGCCATTTAGTGAGAGAACGGATAACTCGATCTGTCAACCAGTGCAGGACCTACAAATGCCTGCAATTGAAGAGATGAGTCACTATATCATGTAGTACTACGTGTGTCAGATAATGTGTGTGTGATGGTGGAGACGAGCAGGAGAGCCATGAGGAGAGTTTTATTATCTTATAAATCATCACTGAGCTCATCGAAAACAGCAGAGAAATATATATACTATTGTTATATGTGAACATTTTTGTGAAAGCTCAAAACAGTTCATACTAACTCTAGCACTACCAGTGAAACATCACCGCTGAGGAATAAGTCTCTCATGATTGAGCGTCTGGGTAAACTATACCGAGAGCAGTATATGATCACGATACTTTCTCTATCATAATAGATGCCATCTTTAGAATTACCTTACTTTTTATATTCACTCAGCTGCTGTTATACGCTTGCATAAAGATAAACCGCTTTCGAGGAGAGAAGATAGAGAGAAGTGCATATGAGTCACACCACGTGTTTACTCAAGTAAAGTCTACGAACATTATATACTAGAAAAGACTATTGACTGACTATGTAGACTTATAGTATATCATTAGATAATATATAATTGTACAAATATACGGTCAGTTGACTAAATTATTAATAATACTCGTGAGTATAAATACAAAGATAAACTATGAAACGACTTTAGAGTATTCATGACGCTCATATATATATATATATTATATTAATATGTGTGTTTGCTCGGTTTGTTGTGTGTGTGTGTCGGGTGTTGTGGTGGTGAGGAGAGAGTTCGAGTACTTGGGGTGTATGAATCTATCTTATATATTGATAGACGGTCATCAGTAATTATTCTATATAATGATAATAACATTTATTTATAGTGGTGATATTACTAATATATAACTGTATTATTATTTACTTATTATCAAATTATAAATTAAATCTAACTGGTTAGTTATTATTATCCTTTATGATGATATGGTGTTATGAACTAATAAAGATGAACTAGTATATTACTTATATATTCGGCATGTATAGCTATATAGATAAACATAGTAATAACCTAGAAGTAATTTGAATTACAGATCACTAGTAGTACAGAATAATGATAATGAATGATATGCAATTATTATCACAATTTATATTAATATTTATCTATGTTAAAATTTTATAATACTCATAATGACTAATGCAGTCTTTTAATAAGAATATTTATATTGTGCGTTATCTCATAATATATGTCCCCTATATATTTTGTTAAATGTTTTATAATATTATTAAGTTTTCTAATAGAGTTAAGATCGTGTTGACGTATTACTAGTAGTTAGTCTAATATAATACGCTTGATGAAGAAGGCTAATTAATGGGAAGGTATCAATTTATTAATACTTTCTATTATTATTCGTCATTTTTTTACTATACTTCATCCTCTACTGACGAAATCTTTGGCTTCTTTCTTAATATCGGTTAAATCAACCTTTTGCATCATTCTTATAGATATATATAATTTATAATACCAATTTGCAAAAGTTGGATATTATATTAACTTGATAATAGTTTAGCCGTTATGTAATAATCATAATTAGGGTATAAATCACTAAAAATTATTAATATCTACTGAGAAGTATCCTACAATAAGTACTAGTATACTTAACACTGTAGAGAGAGAATATATAATAGATAGGTAATATACTATATATAATATAATTATGAGACGTTAGAGAATATATAATAGCATTAACACTTGATTCCATTTAAGGTAAGATATTATTAATATTATCGACATTCACGTGAGTAACCGTTTTAATATCATAAATCTCTCAGTAAATTATTACTTGAACAATAAATATATTATATTAATATTAATTATGAACTGTAATATATAAGATTATTTATTAATATAAGAGTAGTTTAGGTATTTATAACTTTATATAGGCTACATAACCTAATGATATTAGTAATAAGTAACGTGGATACTATAAGATCTCCAGTTAGTAGTCTATCTATATTTCATATATAATATCCAATATATACTTATCTATCTAACTAGAAGTATTATTAGTTATTAATACATCCTTCTTACTCTTGTTATAGTATTAGAACTCCATTATTGATATGTTATTCTCATTAGAGAGCCGGTACTAGAAACATGTTTCCTAAATCGCAGTGTCCGAGTTTTTATTATTTCATTATTATTCGAGTATTAAGTTGAAATAATTATAATCATTAATTAAATTATTATTTTAAATTTTATTTATTATTTATATAAATTTATTTATTGTGTGGATTAAGTGCTCTGTATAAAAGTATTTCAATGCATGTTATAAATATTATTAACCACTGATAACATTTATTATATTTAATTAATATTTAATTTATTATTTAATTATTTAAATTATTATTATTATTATTATTATTTTCATTGATTATTATTATTACTTTACTCTAATTGATAGTATTATGATATTATTATTTATTTATTTATTTACTCTATTATGGAGTTAATATGATATTAGGAAAAATTATCAGTAAGATCAATTATTATAAATAATATATATTTAATTTATGTATGTTATTATTATATATATATATTTATATACATGTATATATTTTATTATAATTTATTAATTATTATCATTATATCTTGATTGATGTACTTATTCCTTATACTAGTATAGAGTACGCTATAGCTAGACCTTAAACATACTCTCTTATTAGCGAACCTAAAAATTAGCCGAACTGAGGTAAGGACTTATAGACTACTTATATAATACCGTGCACATTGTGAAAAGTTTATATTAGTAAAATCGCAATTAGTTGAGAACATACGTAGGTAAATTATCCATATGCCCATAAGCATATGACGTATTGGGCATGAGTATCGTAAGATCACTCTATATTAATAGAGGTATATTTACATAGCTAGATGATTTGCGAGGATAATCACTATTCCTGGGCCTATTTACTCACGTATCCGCATCTATCGGATTATAGGTGATCATAGGTGGTCTACTTAGTACAGAGGTTAAAGGATCAGGATTGCTCCTAATACGGCAATAGCTGACCCATATTAATATTTTATAATCACATCCAACACATACTTGAGCCTTACGGACCGTGAATGGAGGACCGTAAGACTGCTTAAAGCCTTCAGTGGACAAGATATGTCTAGAGTCTGGAAAACAGTAGACGAACCTTGAACCGTGATCTTGATGACAGTACAATTACTAAGAGAGTAACATACAATTCAAGCGAAATGCAGCTGTATAGACGTTGATTGTCAGATATGGGTGACCAGTAATAGCCAGCGGTGTAATAGTGGCCATGTACAGCACAGATGAGTCTGCCAAAAAGCGAATACACGTAAGATGAATATCTTTCCAGTTTGATTTACCTGTATGCAATTGAGTAAGTACAGAGGATGTAGTAAGCGAGAATAAAAGAGGCAAATGTTGGCGAACGTTCCATGGTCTAATGTCTATTTCATCTTAGCGCAACAATAGTACTTCTCAAAGCTCTGCACGGTCCATATTTGAGTTTAGTGGATGTTTTCATTCAAGATCTTAATGGTTGAAAAAAGATAACTCTTTATCGGAAAGCTGCGGCTCTAAAGCGCTATGACAACCAACGCCACGTAGGCCCCACGTGCAACAATCTTGCTCAAGCACATATTTGCAACAGATTAGCAATGTGCATATAATACTTGTGTAGTAGATTGGTGAAACCAATGGTCTGCCCACTCCCGAGTCTGCAGCACGATGACGGAAGAAACTGGTGTCGTCTATCTCGCGCATAATCAATGATCGTTGTCTCGTGAACGATTAGGGTCAAATAGATTTACATGCGCCGCTGTATGTCAGCTATTGAGGGGTTATATAAAGACGTGTAATCTCCTCTCTATGAGACATCTCCGAATTCTCTGCAGTTTTGGTACTACTACACAGTCCTTGCTAGTTGCGTGCTTCCATGGTTCGATGGTTGAATCTGTCCCTTTGTAAATGCTATATGAAGTTAAGAAGACACGTATATACTTATTATGTGAGAATCTTTGCTCAAGTATATTGTGCTGTATATATTTACTAGGATCTGACTGTCTGGGGATGTGATGCAGTCCACCAAGAACTTTATAGCTGCTCGCAATCAGTGTTGCACCCATCAATACAAAGGCGGCTAAGTGTCTGGAGGAGGAAGGGTATGAAAGAGAGGCTACGTGAGAAGCAGAAGTGCAGTTGCCAAGTCCTATTCGTCATTTAGACAGCAACAGCATAGTATAATATAGGCACCACTATTGGAGTTATTTTAAAGACATTCCTAGAAAGGGACAAACATTGATCATAATATTTAATAACAAGGAGATGGTCCGTCTTCGAGCTGTTAAGCGCCAATTATAGGCTATGGTGGTTAGCGTCACAGAGAGCGAGAAACATGGATTAGACTAGGTCGAAAGCTTGAATGGTAATGGTCATATGATATCGGCGAGATTGGAGCTGTACCGCTACACGAATGGGCGTGGATCCGAGCAGAAGACACACCGCTACATCACGCGGACTGAACGAACGTCCAGGTGTTCGTTAGGCATTCGCTGAGCAAGATCAACAAAAGTTTTACCCAAAAGATCGGATTTTAATAGCATGTATGTGCTTAGAACGTACTAGGGCTAAAACTGTCTGTATGCCCGTTGTGCTATTTGTCGTTCCACTCATACACGTATCACTAAATTTTTTCTATATTCACTCAAGTTATAGATCTGTTTATGAACAACGCTTCACCTGTGAGAAATTACTAATTGGAGGATGAAAGGAATTACTGTGAACTAGCCGCCTCTCACTCTACCGTACATCGAGAAATATTGACATAAAAAACTGAAGATGTTATCTCGGACTTTGCTCACTGCGTCTATTGCCCGGCGATTTAAGTTAACATCAGGTGAGATGATTTTAGTGCTTTATCCAAATTATTCTCAATTTTTCCTTAGGGGGGATAGATATGTTGGTCTTTTGTTTCCGACATTGAGCTCTTTAATAAGAAAGTGAATAAGTATGTTTTTAAAAGGAAGAATCGAACCCGATGGTTGTTGAACGACCTCGAAGACCTATTACCACCCTAAGAATGGGTTCGATGGTGGTAGATTTTTTGCCGAGTGGCTTTGTCTCACACACTGGTTTTTGATTAGGTTAAATTAAGAATGTGTGGGCGTGATAATGTTATACAATCCCATGATTAATTTTATCAACAGTGCTTTTGGAAGCTTTTTGAAGAGGGTGGGGGACTGTGTCGCTGTGGTGCTTGTTATAGTTTTTTTTGCAAATAGTACAGCCCTATGTAGGTAAAAGATTGAACTGAGGAACCCAATGTTACGTATAAAAATAGTTATGAGAAATGACGAAATAAATATATATATAATATATAATATATATATATATATATAATAATCATATATATGATATTATATATAATATGTTATAATATTATATTACTATATATAATATATATAATATATATGAGTTATATATATATATATAATGATATTATATATATATATATATATATATGTATAAGTTTATATATATATAATTATATGAACTAAATAATGAATATATAGTATAGTATATATATATATTATTATATAGTATCAAATACGCTATATAGTATATATACTATATATTGAAGTATATATATATTATATATATAGTATATCTTATATATAATATATATATTATATATTATATATATATATATTATATATAATAGTGATATTATATATTATATATATAAGTATATATAGTAGTTATATATATAATAATATAATATATATGTGATATATATATTTATATTATACTATATATATATATATATAGTATATTATATTATGATATATAATTATATTAAGTATATATATATATATATTATTATATATACGTATTTTTGATAATAATATCACATGGTGACATCTAAAACTGTTTTAGTGA
>JABUQX010036828.1:62500-65329 GCA_015478945.1 Trachelipus rathkii
TATATAATATATAATATATATATAATATTATATATAGTATATATAATATATATTATATATATTTATATATTATATATAAGTACTATATATATATATATTCATATTATATTATATAATATATTATATATATGATATATATATATATAATATTTTATATATATATATAGTAGTAGTATATATTATATATATATATAATATATATCATATGATATATTAATATATATATTATATATTATATAATAATAGTATTATATGATATATTATAATACTATATATATATATATATATAGTATAATATATAATAGTAATACTATATAGTATATATATATATAATATATATATATATATATAATATATATATATTCTATAATTCTATAAACTAATAATTAATTATTTTTAATATGTGTGGTTTTCACTCTGCTTACCTAGATATTAATATAGCGGTGTTGTTTATGTGATTAGCTTTTTTATAACAGGCGGAAATGCTAAACATTCCAAGACGTGAAAACTAAACTTATACCTAATTCTGTTAAATATCCACGTAGACTATGCTTTTCACCGACGACACGTGTGTATACAGAATTCGTAATAAATACTATGCATGTAATTTTTGTTTTTGTTTTCTGTTTCAATAAATTCATTCTTAATGGGCGTTGCCCTTTCAGGGAAAAACTTTCTTCGATAGCATGCCATGCTCTCACTCTCTCCCTTTTTCTTATTTTTAATGATTAAAAGACATTCGAGGTCCATTTAAGGGAAAAATTCCACTTTTTAAAATAAACTCAAGATAATGTTCTTAATCATCACCATCTGGTATAATATATATAAAAATGGTATTATATAGTTAAAAACCGTGAGTGAACAGTGGTGTAAGGGCTATCTACATGGTAGTAATCTCTTTAAAAAAGTCCCTTTATGAAAACGGAGAACCAATTGTCCTTTTGGGTTGAAAGGTTAAACTCTTCAGTTCGCCTAGTAAAATGTAAGATGTAGCCCTCTGTATTTATTAGTTAGAATTATACTATATAGTATATATATATATATTAGTATATATATACTATATATATATTATATATATATTATATAATATAGTAGATATATATATATATATATATATATATATTATATGTATATTTATTGTATATATATATATAATAATATAATATATATATATGATATATATATTATATATATATATTATATATATTATATTATAGTATATATATACTAATATTTTAATAATATATATAGATATTATTAATAATATATATAAGTTATATATATATATATATATATAATATAGTATTATATTATAAAATTTAGTATATAGTATATGATTATATATATATATATATTATATTACTATATACTATATATAATATATATATATTATTTAGTATATATTATAATATATATATACCTATTATATATATATATATTATGATATATAATTATATATTATATATAAGTAATATATAATATATATATAATATATATATATATATATAGTATTATATGATTTATTCCTATCACTTTTTCTTCGCTATTAATTTAAGTAAATTAAGAAAGGTATTAAGAATTTAAATAAAACTAAATTAAACATGTCGAAAAGCAAGATTTGATGGAAGGGGGTTTTCAGACTCTTGCGCGCCACCAGCCGAAGAACAAATTTTGAAATTTTCATTCGTATGATCGACCTATTCCGATAAGCACGCTTCGCGTTCCTTTAATAATTTCCAATATTTCAATTTCTTCTTATGCAACCCTACCTCGTACGCCCGTTGAATCATATATTATATATATATATATATTATATATATACTATATTAATTATATTATATATATATATATTATATATATATATTAATATATATGATTATAATAATATAAATATTATATATAATATATATATATATATATATAGATATATATATTATATATATAGTATATTATATATAATATACGTATATAGTTATATGTATATATTATATATATATATAATATACTATATTATATATATTATATTACATATATATATATACTATATAGCTATATATAAATATATATTGTAATATTTATATATTATAGTATATATAATACTATTATATAGTATAATATATATATATGTATATATATATAATATAATATTGTATATATAGTATATATATATATATAGTAGTATATATATATAGTTATATTATATATATTATATATATATTATAATATATATATATATATATATATATATTAGTAATATAGAATATTATATAATATATTATATAGATATATATACTAGTATATATATATATTATACTACTATATTATTATATATTTATATATATATATATATTATAATATAGTAATATATATATATATTATATTTATACTATATTTATATATATATATGAATATGTATATATATATGAATATATATATATTATGTATTATATATATTATATGATATATTATATTATAATATTATAATATATATATATTATATAGTATATATATTATATATATAATTAATATATATATATTATATTTATATGCTCTCCTCCTCTCTCTTCAAGGCCGTTCCAGCGAAGGCAGTCTAAGCTTCGGTTCTGTTGAACCGTGAGCTGGAACGGGCGTGGATCAGCCTTTGCGCCAAGGTGACGACAATTTGATTTTCTTCGTTGATTTGATCACTTCCAAATAAATGCAGACTTGCACATTCTTTATTTCAAATTTCAAATTTCTTGTTTTTGTAATTTTGTATTATTTATTAAAATGTCAAAAGAAATGTTGGCCGAGAAAATTGTAGCTCCTCCGAAGTATTTCTAATAATAA
>JABUQX010036829.1:2500-12500 GCA_015478945.1 Trachelipus rathkii
AAAAAAAACAAAAAAAAATTAAAAAATTAAAAAATTAAAAAATAATTAAAATAAATAAAAAAAATTAAACAAAGTATAAATGCAAAATAAAACTTACAAAAAAAAAAAAAAAAGTTAAAAAAATAAATTTAAATAAAAAAAAAAAAAATAAAAAATAAAAAAATAGCAAAAAAAAAAAATAAAAAATAAATTTAAATGAAAAATAAAAAATAAAAATTAAAATAATAAAATTAAACACAAAGTATAAATGTAAAATAAAAAATTATAAAAAAAATAGTAAACAATATATGTATGTTTCAACTTAGGGAAAAAAATTATATTAGTTAACGTTTATAAAAAGAAAATGAAATTTGAAAATAGAAATGTCAGTCTTCAACATTTAGAAAGATGGGTTATCTTTGCAAGATGCAATGCAATTGACGATATGTACATGTTAGAACAGAATCAGTTATGTAAACAGTAATGATATTATATTATTAAACGATAGTAACATTTATCAAAGATTTATCATGTCCTAAACCAACTATTGTAATGAAACTAAGAATAAATCACACACACACACACACACAACACACACACACACACACACACACACACACACACACACAGAGGAATATTTGCACACGTAACAAGGTTTTCACATTATAAAGCTAACATGGCATCACCTGAACAAAGAATATAATGTACAACCACAAACCTAACACAACCTTAAGCACGAATAAAACAGCTAACATTAACAAATGTTCCATACTTAACAGCAGTAAAGTAACTAACGTTGCATACAAAAAACGTAACCTATTCACATTTTTTCATGCATGTCTTTAACATATCATGGTATTTTTAACTTAACATAGTAATATTTAATAAATTATCGTATCCTAACCTAACTATTGTAATGAACTAAAGACCATGCTCACACACACACACACACACACACACACACACACACACACACACACACACACACATACACGCACACACACACACACACACACACAAACACACGAATATATGCTAACGTAACATTGTTTTCACATTAATAAAGCCGACATAGCAACACCTGAACTAAGCACGAATAAACTGCTTACATTAGCAAACTTCCATACTTAACAACAGTAAGTAGCTAACATTAAATACAAACGTAACCTATTCACACTTTTTCAAGCATATCTGTAACATATCAATGCTAATTTTACATTAACAAGGTAATATTTAGCAAAAATTTATCATAACCCTGTCTAATTATCATACTGACTAACGAATAAATGCTAACGTACCAAAGTTTTTCACATTAACATAGTAATATTTAACAAAAATTCATCATAATGATACCTAACTATCATAATCCTCAATGAATATTTGCAGTAGTGAATGGTATTATAAAACATTAAGCAATAGTAACACCTAACGCTTTCAAGAGGTAACCTGAAATATTTTTAGCCCTACCCTATTTTAGGCCCCGCCCCCTTTCAGAAAATATCAATTCAAAACTGGTAGATTTGGCAACAGCGCATCATAGAGATACGATTTGATACACTGTAAGCACTACTTAGAGATCACCCCAGAGAGATGCATGAAGACCCATCTCGGGGTACCCTGAAGGGGGTGTAAGCGGTTACATAAGGGCACAGCCCAAAGGGCTGCGCCCTTACCGCTTACACCCCCCTTCAGGTACCCCCGAATGGGTCTTCATGCATCTCTCTGGGGTGATCTCTAAGTAGTGCTTACAGTGCTATCAAATCGTATCTCTATGATGCGCTGTTGCCAAATCTACCAGTTTTGAATTGATATTTTCTGAAAGGGGGCGGGGCCTAAAATAGGGTAGGGCTAAAAATATTTCAGGTTACCTCTTGAAAGCGTTAGGTGTTACTATTGCTTAATGTTTTATAATACCATTCACTACTGCAAATATTCATTGAGGATTATGATAGTTAGGTATCATTATGATGAATTTTTGTTAAATATTACTATGTTAATGTGAAAAACTTTGGTACGTTAGCATTTATTCGTTATCGATGATGATAATTATACAGTGATATATTTGACTTAAATTATTATCTGTAATGTAAATTACAATGGAATGTTACAGATATGCTTGAAAAAGTGTGAATAGGTTACGTTTTGTATGTAATGTTAGCTACTTACTGTTGTTAAGTATGGAAGTTTGCTAATGTAAGCAGTTTATTCGTGCTTAGTTCAGGTGTTGCTATGTCGGCTTTATTAATGTGAAAACAATGTTACGTTAGCATATATTCGTGTGTTTGTGTGTGTGTGTGTGTGCGTGTATGTGTGTGTGTGTGTGTGTGTGTGTGTGTGTGTGTGTGTGTGTGTGTGTGTGTGTGTGTGTGTGTGTGATTTATTCTTAGTTCATTACAATAGTTAGGTTAAGGTTACGATAAATCTTTGTTAAATATTACTATGTTAATGTAAAATTAACATTGATATGTTAAAGACATGTATGAAAAAGTGTGAATAGGTTACGTTTTTGTATGCTATGTTAGTTACTTTACTGCTGTTAAGTATGGAGATCTCTCTTTGTGTGAGAGGTGAGCCTGTATGGAGTTGCTGTGCTTAAGGTATTTAGGTATGTCCGTTGTACATTAAATATTCTTTGTTCAGGGATGCAATGTTGGCTTTATTAATGTGAAACTTTGTTACGTTGGCAAATATTCCTCTGTGTGTTTGTGTGTGTGTGTGTGTGTGTGTGTGTGTGTGTGTGTGTGTGTGTGTGTGTGACGTGTGTGATTTATTCTTAGTTCATTACAATAGTTAGGTTAGGATATGATAAATCTTTGATAAATGTTACTATCGTTTAATAATATAATATCATTACTGTTTACATAACTGATTCTGTTCTAACATGTACATATCGTCAATTGCATTGCATCTTGCAAAGATAACCCATCTTTCTAAATGTTCAGACTGACATTTTCTATTTTCAAATTTCATTTTCTTTTTTTTTTAAGCTTAACTAATATCCTTTTTTTGAATATGTTGAAAGAATAAATATATTGTTTACTATTTTTTTATAATTTTTATTATATATCTATACTTTTTGTTTAATTTTATTATTTTATTTTTTTTTTTTATTTTTTATTTATTTATTTTTTTTTTTTTTTTTTTATTTACTATTTTTCATTTAATTTTTTATTGTGTTACACGTTTCTCTCCTTCTAACTACTCTCTATGACTTTTTGTATTTTTTTTTTTTTTTTTTGTTAAGTTTTATTTTGCATTTTCTCACCTCTTTTAATTTTTTATTTATTTTAATTTTTTTAAATTTTTTTAATTTTTTTTGTTTTTTAAATTGACTTTTGTAAGTTCATCTTGCTAATTTATACTTTGTTTAATTTTTTTTTTTTTTTTTTTTTTTTTTTTTTTTTTTTTTTTATTTTTTTTTTTTTTCTAACATGGAACTTTTATAATGCTAGCAGTTTATTCGTGTGTGTGTGTGTGTGTGATGTGTGTGTGTGTGTGTGTGTTGTGTGTGTGTGTGTGTGTGTGTGGTGTTCATTTTTTTCTTAGTTCATTACAATAGTTAAAGGTTAGGATATGATAAATCTTTGATAAATGTTACTATGTTAATGTAAAATAACATTGATAATGTTAAAGATATGCATGAAAAAGTGTGAGTAGGTGACGGCGTTTTGTATGCTATGTTAGTTACTTTACTGTTGTTAAGTGTGGAACTTTGTTTAATGTTAACAGTTTATTATTCATGCGTAAGTTATGTTAGGTTTGTCGTTGTACATTAATTTCTTAGTTCTGGTAATGTTATGTTTAGCTTTAATTAATGTGAAAACTTTATTAGGTTAGCATATATTCCTGGGTATGTGTGTGTGTGGTTTGTGTGTGGTGTGTGTGTGTGTGTGTGGTGTGTGTGTCTGATCTGGAGTGTTGTGTGTGCTGTGTGTGTCATTTATTACATTAGTTCATTACGACACTCACTCTCACGTTTATGGTGACATGATAAATGTCTTTTGATAAATGCTTTCATGATCGTTTAAATAATATAATATCATTACTGTTTACATAACTGAAATTCTGTTCTAACATGTACATATCGTCAGTTGCATTGCATCTTGCAAAGATAACCCGTATTTCTAAATGTTTGAAGACTGAACATTTCCATTTTCAAATTTCATTTTCTTTTATAAACGTTAACTAATATAATTTTTTTCCCTAAGTTGAAACATACATATATTGTTTTTATTTTTTTAATAATTTTTTATTTAAGATTTATACTTTTTGTTTAATTTTATTATTTTATTTTTTTTTTTTTGTTTTTCCATTTAAATTAATTTTTATATTTTTTTTTATTGCATTTTTCATTTTTTATTTTTTTTTATTTTTTATTTAAATTTACTTTTCTAATTTTTTTTTTTTTTTTTTTTTTTTTTTTTTTTTTTTTTTTTTTTTTTAAAATTACTTTTGTTTTAATTTTTTTATTTAATATTTTAGATTTTTAATTTTTTAATTTTTAACATTACTTGTAATTTTCTTTGTAACTTTTTATTTTGCATATTAATACTTTGTTTTATTTTTTTTTTTATTTTAAAAATTTTTAAATTTTTTTAATTTTCTTTTTAATTTTGTAATTTTTATAACTGGAAATTTGATAATGCTAGCAGTTTATTCGTGTGTGTGTGTGTGTGTGTGTGGTGTGTGTGTGTGTGGTGTGTGTGTGTGTGTGGTGGTGTGCGTGTCATTTATTCTTATTCATTAGCAATAGTTTAGGTTAGGATATGATAAATCTTTGATAAAAATGTTACTATGTTAATGTAAAATTATATGTTGATATGTTAAAGATATGGCTTGAAAAAGTGTGAGTAGGTTACGTTTTTGTATGCTATGGGTTAGTTACTTTACTGTTGCTAAGCATGGAACTTTTGTTAGTGTCAGAAGTTTATTCGTGCTTAAGGTATGTTAGTTTTTCTATGAATTTTATATTTTTAGTTCAGGTTTTATACTATGTTAGCGTTATTAGTGTGAAAAACTTTGTTACGTTAGCATATACTCGTTAATAAGTGATATAAAGACTTATTATATTTTATATTAATCCAAAATTATACTCGATATTGTTACTTGATATCAATAGATCAACAGATCAAACATTGAAGAGAGGGGTGGCCAGATGCCTGGCTGGATGTGGTTTGATTTACTGATTTACTGATTTAGGGTATGTAATACGTTACAATTTTAGTAAAAATTTGACCTTAATCAATAGATCAATAGATCACAGATGGTCAGGAGGGAGGTTGGATAGTGGTTTGATTTAGTGATTTACTGCTTTAGGGTATGTAAAAACGTAAATTTGTAAGTTATAAACATAAAAAAAGAATAAGAAATTTTATTTATTTATTTATTTATTTATTTATTTATTTTTTATTTTTTTCTTGATGGTTCTGAAACCATTATTTTCGAAATCCTACAGATCCAATAACCTATATAAAGACACCACCATTGTTGTTATACGACTGTTTATTAACTAAGCACTGCACCGGCTCCAGCACCGGTGCCGGTACTGACTCCGACTCCTCGGGCTCTGAATCCTTCCTCCTTCCTCCTTCTTCCTTTCTTCTTCTTCTTCTTCCTCTGTTTTGCATTCCATGCATTTCTTCTTCTTTTTTCAACTGTGGACCCCCCTCCGGAGGGGTCCCTGGGCGCCGAATCCGACTCCAACTCCGTCTCCGACTCCTCTACCCTGTCTCCAAGTTTCATTCTTCTACGATCAATTTAATTTTTAGAGGGGGCAGCGCTCCCCCCTTACGGGGAGACGCAGAAGGGAAATGTAGTAGAAGATGTTTCAAAATTTAGGTTCCCTCCGGGAACCTAAATTTTCACGATATAATAATAATAATAATAATAATAATAATAAAAAATAATAATAAAAAATAAAACAAACAAACACACAGACAAACAGACAAACACAGACAGACCTTCGGTCTGTCTGACCTCAAAATGATCCCTCTTCCCCACCCGATTTAGGCCTAATCTTGCTCGCTCAGAAGCAGCCACAAGGGCGTAAGCGCAATATCCGTATCGACCCTCGGGGGCGACCACCCCTTATATACATCCTACAGACTTGAAATTTACACGGTTTCGAGCTTAACACATACATAGATTATATTCCAAGTTTCAGACCTATACTCTATTCCTTCATATCGAAAAGGCTGGTGTCGATCATATATATATATATACTATATATATATATAATATATATATATATATATATATATATATATATATATATATATATATATAATATATATATATATATATATATAGTATATATATATATAACGTTTAAAATAAACTTATAGTAGTCTCACCTTATTTATACGTAGAAAATGCAACTAAGATGCCAAAGGCAACAATATAAACAATGTTATACTCTAAATACACATACACACACGCAATTCCTACGCTATTTCATTGAGCACCTAAGAATCACCTTTTTATTGATTGAAAAATAAGCGCTTATTTTATGCGATGGTTTTCTTGCACTTTTTGTTTCAATTTTACATAATCTTAATATTTATTATGTGGATATTTGTCGTTCATTCGACCAATTTTCGCAAAAAAATAAGAATTTTATCGTAACATGAAATTTGTAAAAGATCGATCGTTTCTAAAATGTTAACTAGTGCTAAGCATGAGGAGAACGAATATAGGAATTTCGAATCTGAGATATATATATATATATGATAGGTTTACAGAGAGGAGTCGAGATGCACTAAGTAGGTAGAGAGTGATTCGGTTTTATAGTTTTAATTTATATCATGTAACGTATATATATATACTATATTGAATTCATTATATCTACTGGCCGTGAATGTTGGATCAGTAATAATGTCTACTCACGAATATGATAGAATATATATCGATTAATCCACGATAATAAATATGACATTCTGTATATATATTCATTATAGAGTGTAACCATGACGTAAGCACTGGACCTACTATACTACTCATTACCTATAATCGTCTTATATATAATATAATTGTGTGTGTGAGGTGTGTCCTAACTGATAACACGTTGTTCGAAGGTATTACTAAATGGCAAGACTAAAACTGGGAGTTATACACATTCATATATTCGCAATAAACATTTCTAACCAGATGTGTTTTTGATGAATTCTGATCCCAATACCAAGTAGATTTGTTCTATTAGTCATAGGACCTAAATTTAGCTGGGACAAAGTACACACCCCAATCACACCACCACAGCAGCGAAACATAGTAATTTACTCAGATGTAATGGATTGTTGTTATTTATTTTATTTAAAATATATATATATATATTATTATATATATATATATATATATATATATATAGCGTGAGATATATTGCTAATATATGTATTATATATATATATATTTATATATATATATATATAATATATATAATATATATATAATAATATCTAGTAACGGCTTCGTGAAACACCGAAAACATGGGGAGGCCACTTCAAAATAATTATCTTATACAAGTATTTTAAGCAACAAAAATATATAGATCGAAATTAGATCTTTAAATATATCTATTATATAGGACTCATTTTTTTATTATATATATATATTATATATATATAATATATATATATATATAGGGTAGTACTCGATTTTATGTCCGGGTTGTGCGAAGTCAAGCCCAAGGAGAGAACAACTCACATTCAGCCACCCGACCAGTTACGAACCTGGGTCTCTTTGTTTTGTTGGGAGAGTGCTCTTCCGCTGAGCTACCGGGTGTTCCTAATTCCAATTAGAGTTGTTGGAAGCGATGTAATGCAGAGTCGGGTTGCTAGTCCTGTTGCCCTAGCTCTTTTCACATGATCCTACACCAGGCAGCTGCTGGGTAGAGACCCTCTTCCAACGGTATCGACTTGCATAATGATATAATGCATTATCTATTAAAAATAATTAATAAATGCTATAATTGCATAATATAAAGTAGGCCTATAATATAAATATATGTAAATATGCCTTTGTATAGTGATAATTGTTTAGTGTAATAAAATATTTAATTTCAAACTTTATTTTCCACATATTAAAATAAAAAAAAGAATACAAAGCGATTTATATAAAGTAAATGCGTAGTTTGAAATCGCATCGATTTTTTTTTATTCTTCATACTAAAACAATTAACACGAAAAAAAAAGTGTAATATAACGTAGTTTTAAATTGCACGCATGCATGAACGTTCAGACAAACATACACCTACATACATACACATAGGGTTGTGAAAAAAACGGTTCTTTTTAATTTGTTTTTTTTTTGCAAAAAAAACGGTTTTTTTTTAAAACAAAATGTTTTTTTTGTTTTTTTTTTTAAATTACCTCTTTTTATGTATATTAAAGATGTTTTAAATTATACAGTATTACCAATACCCCTTCTATACCTAAATATTGACTATTAATACGGATTTTATATATATTATATATATATATATATATTATATATATATATTATATATATATATATAATATATATATATATATTATATATATATATTATATATATATATATATATATATGCAAAAAAAGGGTGGTATAACAGGTGGTTTCGGGGTGTCAGAGAAAATGAGAATGGTAGGAAGGTGATGGATTTCTGTGAGGAGAGAGGTGTGTGTGTGTTTAAAGTAATACTTTCTTTAAAACACAAAGAGTATCCATAAGTATACTAGAGTTGTGTAGGTAGAGATGGTATCGAAGTGAAAAGTATGATTGATTTTGTGTTGGTGAAGAGGAGATGTTGAAGTATATGTTGGATGTATATAATCATACAGGTGTTTAGGAATGGGATTATCGGATCAATATGTTGTTCTATGTAAAATTTATGGATCATTATGTTGTTCTATGTAAAATTAAGTTAGTGGGGACTTTGGATGGAGAGGAAGGTGATACGGAAGGAAGAGGGTAAAAATTAAGAGTGAGAAGTTTAGTGAAAAAAGTAATAAGGATAAGTATGTAAGACCGCTCGAAAGTAAATCAGTTGAATGTGAAAAAGCTGAAAACTAAATAAATCTGGAAGCAATTGTTAAAGTAGTGCAAAAAAAGTATGTGGATGTGCTAAAGTAGGAAGTAAGAATGCGAACAGGTGAGTGGTGGAATGAAGAGGTGGTGCAAGCGTTAAAATAAAAAAAAAAAAAAGCGTGGTTGAATTGTACTATAAAAGCATGATGAAGTTTCCAAAAAGAAAGATGCTTGGAATTATATAAGGAGGAAAAAGAAAATGCTAAAAGATCGTACATAAAAGAAAAGATAGGTAAATGACAGTTGGAGGAGGATGAATAGGGACAATACAAGGAAATAGGAAGCTCTTCTGGAAGGAAGCGCGAAAGGTTAAAATTAAGTAATAAGGGGAAATAAGTTAAAATTGGAAAAAAAAAAAAATTAGAAAAAAATTGGGGGGGGTTGGTTTTTGTAAAACTGATGAATGGATTGTGGAGGGGAGTGTGGAAAGACCTCGAAAACCTTATAACATATTTTTAGTAATGAAGAGGTGATAGTTAATGTGTGTGTAGGTTTGATGGTGCAAAAAAAAAGGAATAAGTATTTTGGGGATGAGGTTATTAGGAAAAAAGAGGAAATGGGTAGAGTGAGATAGTTGAAGAATGGTAAATCTGCAGGTATAGAATGAAATTACTGGTGAAATGATCAATAGAACAGAGGCAAGTTTCTGAATTGATTGGATCTTGAAGTTGTGTAATAAAGACGTTTATGAGGGTATAGTTCCGAGGGAATTGAAGGAGAGCAGTAAAGTACCCTTATATAAGGTAAAGGAGATAAAGGAAACTGTTGGAACTATAGGGGATTAATTTATGATTGTTGAATGGAAAATATTTTTTAGTATCTTGGTCGAAAGAGTGCGCCAAGTGAACTGAAGGACTGATTGGTGAAGAACAAGGTGCGTTTAGGAGTAGTAGAGGATGTGTGGATTAAATCTTTACATTGAAGCAAATGAGAGAGGAAGAATAAAATTGTATTTAAGTTT
>JABUQX010036829.1:17500-32500 GCA_015478945.1 Trachelipus rathkii
TAGTAGGGGGGGTATATTGTTCGTGTTGGTCATTTTGACCACAGCGTCCAGGAACCTACCTGAGGCCTTTTTGAGCCCAAATTTTTTACCTTTTTTGACCTTTTTGGGCTTGACCTTTTTGGGCCTTGACCTTTTTTGAGCCCAAATTTTTTACCTGCCCTTGACCTTTTTGGGCCTTGACCTTTTTGGGACTTTACCTTTTTTTCGACCAAACCTTTGATCTTCCATGGGTCATTTTTGGCCCCACGGTATTTTTCGGCAACCCTAATTTTTGGCAACCCTAATTTTTGACAACCTAATTTTTTGGCAACCTGTTTTTGGCAACCTAATTTTTTTCGGCAACCTAGTTTTTGCAACCTTCAGAAGAGGTTGCCATAAACCAGTTGCGTAAGCAACGTTTGTACATGTTACCCCCTATTTTTACGCCCTAATTTTCGACCATCCCTTTGATCTTCATGGGTCATTTTAGCCACAGTAATTTTTGGTCTTCCATTAGGTCAATTTTATTACAGTAATTAGCTACCCTTTGGTCTTCCATAGGTCATTTTTTGCCCACGGTAATATCTCAACCCTTTGGTCTTCCATGGGTCATTTTTGCCCACGGTAATTTTCAACTAACCCTTTGGTCTTCCATGGGTCATTTTTTGCCCACGGTAATTTTCAACCAACTTCACGTCTTCCATGGGACAATTTTGCCCACGGTAATTTTTATCTTCCGGCCCAACCGTCACATATTTCGTTCCTAACTTGTACGCAAGTATGGACCTACCCTAACTTGAACACACACACACACACACACACACACACACACACACACACACACACACACACTTACACTTATACACACATTCACTATGACACTTCACCCATAGACACTTACATTTACACTTATACTCACGTACAAACACACTGCCAACCCTTTGGTCTTCCATGGGTCAATTTTGACCCACGGTAATTTTTTGTCCTTCCTTTAGGGACTTAGCCCTTTTTTTGATGTCTTAACCTTGTTTGACCATGATATTTCGCCTTTGACCTTACCATATACCATGGGTCAATTTTGACCCACGCTAACTTGATGGCTTTGATGGTTCCCAACCACCGTAAGAAGTATCTAGTGATGTTCTATTAGTGTTCTATGATTATTCTATGAGTATTAGATGAGTGCCAGGTGAGTACCAGGTGAGTGCCAAGTGAGTGCCAATGAGTGCCAATGAGTGCCAAGTGAGTGCCAATGAGTGCCAAGTGAGTGCCACATAGTGCCAAGTGAGTGCCACATAGTGCCAACTGAGTGCCACTTTTTTCAAGCCTTTTCTAGCCTCCCCTGAGCCTAGAATAGCCTAATATGGGTGTCTACCCCTAGGTAATAAGGTATGAGGAATCGAATGGTGTACATTACAATCTGCTAGAATGCTTCCTACTATGAGTTAGTATTTTTCTAACACTTATAGCATGACTGAATATATATCTAAAGAGCTACACATTTGAGACAGTGATCGCAAACGTTTCAGAGTCCGAGTCCGCGTCCGCAGGTCAGCCCATCCGCGAAACCGCCGCCGCGTGCGCCCGCAGGCGCAATATTCCCCGCCCGCCGCGTGCGCCCGCAGGCGCAATATTTCCGCGTAACCGTCGCCGCGTGCGTCCGCAGACGCAAAATTCCCGCGTGAACGAAAAATATGATATCAATGTAAACTATTCAAAGAATTTCTTTTCAAATATACTATGAGTCATTCATTTTTACTACAATTGTACGAAATTTTATTAAAAACATATACTTTACATACCTTAAAGCAGTAAATCAGTAAATCAATAGAGGTGTTATTACCTAACACCTAGGGGATTAGTATGCTTTTGTTTTACTGCTTTACTGCTTTAACTTTCTGCTTTACTGCTTTAACTTTCTGCTTTACTGTTTTAACTCTCTGCTTTACTGCTTTAACTCTCTGCTTTACTGCTTTAACTCACATGTTTTACTGCTTTAACTCATATATTTATTAACATTACATACCTTAAAGCAGTAAAGCAGTAAAACAATAGAGGTGTTACCTAACGGATTAGTATGCTTTTGTTTTACTGCTTTACTGCTTTAACTTTCTGCTTTACTGCTTTAACTTTCTGCTTTACTGCTTTAACTTTCTGCTTTACTGCTTTAACTTTCTGCTTTACTGCTTTAACTTTCTGCTTTACTGTTTTAACTCATATATTTATTAACATTATGTTTTCTTTTATATTTTTTATTTTTGTTTTATTACTTTTTATTATTTCTATTTTTATTTTTGTTTAAATACTTTTTTATTTTTAATTTGTAATGTAAGAATAAAAACACACAGAGTTTCTGTTATATAAACATTTTATTTTAATAAAATTGTACGAAATTTTATTAAAAACATATATTTTACTGCTTTACAACTTTAATTAAACTCATTATTCATTATCTACTTGACGAGTATGGATGTGGAGAAATTTACGTTCCGAAGTCCGGCTACATGTCTTGTAGCTGGGCCGACAGGATGTGGTAAAACCTTTCTATTATTAAATATTTTAAAGGAAATGGAGATTTTTGAACAAACCCCTGTAAAAATAATATGGTGTTATAATGTTTATCAGGAAAAATTTAAAGAATATAAAGATGTGATTCAATTTCATGAAGGCATATACGATATTAGATCGCTGGACAATATACAAGGACACAAAATTATTGTATTAGATGATTTAATGCACAAATTGAATTTGGAAATAGCAGAAGCGTTCACAGTTTATTCTCACCATCTAAATATCTCTGTGTTTTTCATAACGCAGAATATTTTTCATCAAAGCAAGCATATGCGAAGTGTTTCTTTAAACACACAGTATTTACTGTTGTTTGGACAGAGAAGAGACATGAGTCAAATTAATGTATTGGCAACTCAAATGTTTCCTCTTCAAAGGAAAGAGTTCTTAAAAGTATATAAAGAGGTTACTTCGATCCCCCACGGTTATTTGATGTGTGAACTTCACCCCAAAAACACGCACAGAGTGTTGCTCCGTACCAACATTCTTCCCTATGAGATAGAAACTGTATACATACCTGAATAATGAGTGCTCTAGTTGCAAAGTATTTACCTCTTATAAAAAAATTTAAAAAACTGAAACCTTCTGAAAAACGTAAACTAATTAGTGAGGATGAGAAATTCATCCAGTGTGTATGTGAAGTCTGTTTAAATCTTATAAAAGGAAATGTTCCTTTAAACAGGCCTCAGAAGGTAAAGCTACGTCGTTATAGAAACATCATTAAAAAACTCTCCCTCAACATTAAAAATCTGAAAAATAAAAAGAAGTTACTACAGAGAGGAGGAGGGGTATTCCTACCATTACTCTTCTCCGTTATAGCTCCATTGATAACTAAGTGGTTGTCCCCATAATGAAGAAGGTTGCTGTACTTCCATATAATGAGTATGAGAAAATGAAGTATAATAATACAACATCGGTACAGAATTCAGTTCCTCAGATTCAGCAATCACAACCTCAATATGGCCAGTTATTCCCGCACCTTGTGCAAAATCCACAATCACAGTTTCATCATTCACAACTCCCATATACGCAGATATTGCCACACAATGCATTACAACCTCTTTCACATCAGCAACAACAGCTGCACCAACAGAATCCTTATATTGTGAACGATTCATTAGCTTTTCAGCAGTCTCTACCTCATAGCTTATATGATCCTAAAGTTGAACAGATAACCAAATACGAGAAAGAAGTGTACAGAATATTAAATTCAGACATTAACATCCATGAGAAACGCATCTTATACCAAGATGCCATACAAAAATTGATAGATCTTAAAGACTTACATCTACATGCCTACGTATCCCGGTAACCGATAATGTAGATGTTTCTAATGAAGTAAAACTTGAAGTGAAAAATGAAGATAAATTTAAAAATATCCTAGAGGAGAGCTTACCTATTAGAGTGCGTAAATCAGGAATAGCTTTATATAATATTTTAAAAGACCAATTAACTTTGAATGAAGCAGGGCAGATCGTAATTGATGATGAAATAGTTAAAGGATCAAATATTGTGGATTTGATAGCTGATCTCTCACGTAACTGGAAGAAGGGTCCTGTAAAAGGATGGAATGATATCAAACAAGAACTTCAGACTATTAATTTTCCCAGAAGTTTAATCTTAAATACAAGACGATTAGCAGACTTAGATAATATACCCGTTACACCAAGACCTGATTCAAGTCCATCAGGTACTTCTTACGCATCAGATAAATTTAAACGTGTTACCAGAGGACGAATAAGAAAAACACCTTATAATAGGCCTAGTTGGATTAAATCGTAATTATGTATTATCATATATATTTAGTTGTAATGTTTGTGTATAAATAAATGTTATTTTAAATCTTTTTCTCTTTCTTTATCCCTTGTGACCTAATATCACATTTTTGTGACAAATATATATATATATATATATATATATATATACGCTTTATATATATATATATATATATATATATATATATATATATAACTCTATATATATATATATATATATATATATAGCAGCGTGTGTCAGTAGACAACATGGAGGCGAAGGAGGTAGTTGATAAGTATTACTTCAATCTGAGGGAGCCAAATAGTTTTGGGGGTTTCACTAGGTTTGCTTTAAGGTATCCTAATATTGAGAAAAAAGAGTTAAAAGCATATTTAGAGGGTGAAGAGGCATTTACTCTACATAAACCTGTAAGAAAAAAATTTCCTACACGGAAAACCATATCTCCGCAGCTCGATAGCATATGGCAGTTAGATTTATCGGAAATGATTAAATACAGCTCTTATAATGAAGGCTTTCAATATATACTTTTTACAATTGACGTATACTCTAGATACTTGTGGCTGAAGCCAATAAAAGATAAAAGATCAGCTACAGTTGCCGATGCTGTACTTGAAATTATAGAGGACGAGCGGAGAACACCTAAATCATTTTGGACAGATTCAGGAATGGAATTCAAGGGGCGAGAGTTTCAGGAACTGCTCTGGGAGTATGGTATAAGCTATTACAATACATTTTCCGTAAACAAAGCGGCAATAGTTGAAAGAGTACAGCGTACTATTAAAGAACGCATGCATAGGTATTTTACTAAAATGAATACTTTTAAATATATTGATATACTGAACGATCTGGCTTATTCTTATAACAGGTCTTACCATAGAACTATAAAGTCAACTCCTTTAGAGATGTCAAAAACTAGAGGCCTGAGAAGCCATCTACATGAAAAAGAAAACAAAATAAAAGATAATTCAGGAATAAAGGTAAACGATTATGTAAGAGTTTCTCGAACAGAAGAAAGGTTTAGAAAAGGATATGAATCCGGTTGGACTACGGAAGTTTTTAAAGTGCACAATATCCAACCATTCAGTCGTGATAGTTTAAAGTTATATTATCTGAAAGATTTAAATGGTGAAAAAATAAAAGGCGGATTTTATAAACAAGAAATACAAAAAGTAAGGTTCAATCCTGTAACTCATGAATATAAAATTGAGAAAATATTAGCTACGAGAGGAAAAGGGAAAAATAAACAGTATCTGGTGAAATGGAGGGGATACCCTGCTAAGTTTAATACTTATATAAAAGCAAGTGAAGTTAAGAATTATTAATCAGTCACCATTATAATCATGGAGAGTGTAGATCACTTCTATTTAACTCTTCCGTCTTCAGCGTCTTTGGATTTACATCCTGATAATAAACTCTCGGATTTTACAACTGTGTTAATGAATCCTATACAACTTGAAAGAGAGGTATACGAAGTAGGATTATGTGAAATGATACTAAATACAGACATAGAAAATTTACCTCACGATCTATTCTGGATGCTGGTGTACAGAAGTGTAGAATGTGTTGAAACTATATTACAAGTGAAAGATACTCGTGATCTGCCTAGGTCCAGGATTGGCACAAAAGAATACTTCTTTGAAGAATTTACTTTGCGGAAGTCACATTTTAAATCGGTGCCTGCTATTTTTAGTCATTTAAACGTTCTCTTTGATATGAGTATTATGTGTAAGGATCTGGTATACAAAACTGAAATGCGTACCTATGAAGATAAAGTAATAATATCTTTAAGTTCAAAGTAAATGTAAACCTTCGAGACCGTGACACGTTTTTTCTGAGACGTTCACCATGGCAACGTAAACATATTCGTAAACGGGATGCTGAGCTGGATATACTTCATGATATTACTATGTTGAAGAGGGTTATACTATCTGTGGAGAATAACCGCATGACTCGTCATGAACAAAAAGATGAAGCAGATCGAGTACTGCATTATACATGTACCCCATCCGATATGCTCAATCATCCAGGTATGGCTTATGTATATACAAATATAATTGATCATCAATATGTAGGTAATACTAAAGCTCCTTTATTAAGAGTAGTATATTTTCCCAAAGAGAGTAAAGTTATAACATTCCTTAATGTTTATCTTCCTCTGAATAGATCAAATTTTGACTCTGTACGCGTGCATATAAAAGATGTAGAAGGAAATCCCTTCCCCTTTACATACGCATTGTTATGCAAAATTCATATTAGAAAGAAGCAGATGCAGTAATTACAGCATAATGGAATATATATAGAGGTGTAGTCAGATATATTTTTCATTCCTTAACATACTCTCACAGTGTAAAGATAGTATAAGAAAGATACTCCTGTAATAATGGACGAAGAAAGGGTATTCAGAGGGTCAAAAATGCAGAGGGGGTATGGCCTGGGTGGATTTTTTGCCAAGTTATGGAGAAGTGCAAGGCCTCTACTCAGGAGAGGTGGGGAATATATAGGTAAAAAAGCTATAAGAACAGGTTTGCATACTATTCAAGATATTGCTGCAGGAAATAATCCTCGTACAGCATTTAAAAGACGTATAGCCGATGTTTCAGATGAGATGTTGGACGATGTTAAGCGTAAAATAAGACGTAAAATGTCAGGACAAGGTCGAGGGATCAAGAAGATTGTCATAAAGAAAAAGACTAAGCGGAAAAAACCTCTAAAGAAAAAATGTATTGATGTATTTGCTATTTAATTACTAACTGATAACTTTTATACGATGTGTGTATATAAGTAAGGTTTTTCATGAAAATGTTCATTATACGGCCAGAGCTCGCACATACAAGATGCATTTCCTTCATCCTTCTAGTCCTGATTGTTGTAAGAGTGAATTGGATCTCTTCTCCATGAACCCTACACAGATTAGCGTTAGCGAGTCCAACTTTATCAGTATTAATCCTCTGCATTCAATTACCAATACAGATGTTCCTCTAGAGTTCAATATTCCAGGCACTTCTGATCAGTACTTAGATCCCTCTAATGTGTTTTTATATGTAAAAACGAAATTGACAAAACCTGATGGTACAGATCTTCCTACGGGTGATGACCATATAGTATATACAGAATCAAATTTCCTGTATACATGTTTCACCCAGGTTGAAGTCTATCTTAACGGAACTTCACTAGGTGCATCAGCGGCTAATTATCCTTATAGAAGCTATATAGAACATTTGTTAAATTATTCAGATGATGCTAAACAATCTCATCTCAAATCATGTGGTTTTTACAGTTTCAAAGATGAAGCTGCACATATAGATAAAGCAGCTAAAGTCATAAATAATACTTATGAATTTTACGGTCGATTAAATGGCGATATCTTCTCTCAAGAAAGGCTCATTCTACCATCTGTAGATACTAGAATCATTTTATCACGGTCAAATCCTAAATTTGCTCTTAAAATAAAAAGTAAGCCCACTGCTACAGCTGTATGTCCAGAACCTGTTTTCAAACTGTTGGAGGCTTATCTCTATGTCAGGAAAAGTGAAATTATCACCACAGCGTCATTTGGAAATTGAAAATTCGCTTTTGAATACTACAGCAAAGTACCCTATTAAGAGAGTTGAAACCAAGATATTTAATTTCACTCAAGGATTATCGAGTATCAATATCCCTAACATTGTGAACGGAAATTTACCACAGAAAGTAATAATAGGCATTGTGGAACATGAAGCCTACTCCGGGAATTATAAAAAGTCACCCTATAAATTCACACCTTTCGGCCTTAGGGGTATCAGTTTACATGTGAATGGACTGCCTCACGGACGTGATTATGAAATGTTATACAACGGTGACCTATCTCTCTGTACTCGACCTTTTTACGACTTAATAGCCAATACTGTATCATGTAATGATAGCGGGACAGGTTTAAATCTTGAAGAATACGCAAAGAATAGTAATTTATACGCCTATGATCTTACTGCAGACCTTTCAGCTTGTAACGCCTATCATTTAAACATTTTGAGAAAGGGCACCCTAGGACTAAATCTCTCTTTTGGATCGATTCTACAATCACCCATCACTGTAGTGGTCTATCTTGAGCATCCTCAACTCATTGAAATTGACAGAGTACGCAACGTACTTTTGAATTATTAAAGATGAATGAAGCGGAAATAAAATCGGTGTTTAAAAATGAACCTCGCTTTTTAGGCGTGTTTGCTATTAACGAAATAAACTCTGTAAAGTTGAAGGAGGATACATGCTTCATATTCAATACATTGCCTCGTCACATCACCTCAACAGGCCATTGGATTTCCGTTTATAGAGCAAAAAACGATACTGTTCACATAATTGATTCTTTGAACTTAAAATTTATATTGAATAATCATTATATTACCTTATTTTTAAAATATAATAATGTAAGCTGTGTAAAAACTATGTCTTACCCTGTTCAACCCTTATATTCCAATTTATGTGGAGTCTATTGTATTTATTTCATTATATGTTTTTTAAATAATGTATGTTTTAATAAGCTTGTAAATATATTTGATGCTAAAAATTTGTATGTCAATGATTTTATAGTTTCTGATTATGTAATAAATGCTTTAAAATGAAAAAACGCGACTTTACTTCCCTTAAAACTCGTATATATAAAAAGGTTTTTAATAAAATTTCGTACAATTTTATTAAAATAAAATGTTTATATAACAGAAACTCTGTGTGTTTTTATTCTTACATTACAAATTAAAAATAAAAAGTATTAAAACAAAAATAAAAAGAGAAATAAAAATAAATAAAAGTAATAAAAAACAAAAAATAAAAATATAAAAAGAAAAAATAATGTTTATAAATATATGAGTTAAAGCAGTAAAAAAGCAGTAAAGCAGAAAGTTAAGCAGTAAAGCAGAAAGTTAAAGCAGTAAAGCAGTGAGCTAAAGCAGTATAATCCGTTGGTAACACCTCTATTGTTTTACTTTCTTTACTACTAACTGCTTTAAGGTATGTAATATATATGAGTTAAAGCAGTAAAACATATGAGTTAAAGCAGTAAAAACATGTGAGTTAAAGCAGTAAAACAGTTAAACAGTAAAGCAGAAAGTTAAAACAGTAAAGCGGACAGTAAGTTAAAGCAGTAAAGCAGAAGGTTAAAGCAGAAAGCAGTAAAACAAAAGCATACTATTCCCTAGGTGTTGGGTAATAACACCTCTATTGTTTTTAAGGTATGAAAAGTATATGTTTTTAATAAAATTTCGACAATTGTAGTAAAATGAATGACTCATAGTATATTTGAAAAAAGAAATTCTTTGAATAGTTTTACATTGATATCATATTTTCGTTTCGCGCGGTAATATTGCGTCTGCGGACGCACGCTGCGGCGGGTACGCGGGGATATGGCGCCTGCGGGCGCACGCGGCGACGGTTACGCGGAAATATTGCGCCTGCGGGCGCACGCGGCCGGCGGTGACCGCGCTGCGGGCACACGCGGCAGAGGGCCACAATGTGGGGCTGGTGGTGTGCGGAAGCGCACGCCTACTCGGAAACGTTGCGGGCCCCTGTCACAGCACAATATGTCTTTAGATATATATTCCGAGTCATGCTATAAAGAGTGTTAGAAAAATGCCGCTCATGGTAGGAAGCATTCTAGCAGATTGTAATGTACACCCCATTCGATTCCTCATACCTTATTACTTAGGGGTAGACCCCATATTAGGCTATTCTAGGCTCAGGGGTGGCTAGAAAAGGCTTGAAAAAAAGTGGCACTCAGTTGGCACTATGTGGCACTCACTTGGCACTATGTGGCACTCACTTGGCACTCATTGGCACTCACTTGGCACTCATTGGCACTCATTGGCACTCACTTGGCACTCACCTGGCACTCACCTGGCACTCATCTAATACTCATAGAACACTAATAGAACATCACTAGGTACTTCTTACGGTGATTGGGAACCATCAAAGCCATCAAGTTAGCGTGGGTCAAAATTGACCCATGGTATGTGGAGGTTAAGGACGAAATATCATGGTCAAACAAGGTAGACGATCAAAAATGAGGGCTAAAGCCCTAAAAAGGAAGCAAAGTACCGTGGGCAAAAATGACCCACGGTACATGGTGAGGTTAAAGGTCAAAATATCATGGTCAAACAAGGTAAGGACACCAAAAAAATAGGGCTAAGCCCTAAAGGAATATCAAAAATTACCGTGGGCAAAAATTGACCCATGGAATACCAAAGGGTTGGTTGAAAATTACCGTGGGCAAAAAATGACCCATGGAAGACCAAAGGGTTGGTCGAAAATTACCGTGGGCAAAAAAATGACCTTGGGGACCAAAGGGTAGCCAAAATTACCGTGGGCCAAAATTGACCCACGGAAGATCAAAGGGTAACTGGGCTAAAAAATGACGCTGGAAGATCAAAGGGATGGTCGAAAATTAGGGGGCGTAAAATAGAGGGTAATACGTACAACGGTTGCTTACGCAACCGTTTAGCGCGCCTCCCTTCTTCGAAGGGTTGCAAAAAATTAGGGTTGCCGAAAAAAAAAATTGGTTGCAAAAATTAGGGTTGCCAAAAAAATTAGGGTTGTCAAAAAAATTAGGGTTGCCAAAATTAGGGCTGCCGAAAAAATACCGTGGAGCCAAAAATGACCCATGGAAGATCAAAGGATGTTGGTCGAAAAAAAAGGTAAAGTCTAAAAAAGGTCAAGGCCCAAAAGGTCAAGGGGCAGGTAAAAATTTGGGCTCAAAAAGGTCAAAGGCCCAAAAAGGTCAAGCCCAAAAAGGTCAAAAAAGGTAAAAAAAGGTCAAGGCCACAGGTAGGTTCACAAGACTGTGGTCAAAATGACCAACACAGCGGAAGCCCTTCCTACTACTTTCGCCGAAGGAAGGGCTCTGCGATCACGACCTTCTCCTAGGCATGTGTATTAGCATTCCTGGCAAAGATAAGTGGTAGTGGGCAGCCAACCTAACTACCACCGTCCCATAGTCGCCTTCTACGACACACAGGACATACGATGTGGGCATTTTTTTCTCCCTACACGTATTGGATATAAGGGAAAGGGATGTCTGTAAGATGTTGTCTAGAGGAGGGGTGTGGATATAAGTATGTGTATATGATATGTTATCTGGAGGATGAGTGTGGATATGAACGCTTAACAGAAAGGCGTACCATTAGTCACTGGAATGTCATAAATACCATAAGCAAAATGTATATATATATATATATATATATATATATATATATATATATATATATATATATATACATATATATATGTAATATGTATGTATGTATGTATATGTATATATATATGTATGTAGCATATAACAACATATATATATATATATGTATATATATATGTATATGTATGTATATATATATATGTTTATATGTATGTATCAGAGGAGTTAGACACCCCGCTCATTTAGGGGTAGTCCGCTCGCGCACCTCCGCACCTCGAAACGTAGTCCGCTAGCACTCCTCCGCACTTATTCAGACCATCAAACCTCCGCTATCGCAAGTCCGCACGTCTCCCGCTAATAATGTGCGACTTCACAAAATATTTTAATATTCGCAAGTCCGCACGTCTCCCGCTAATAATGTGCGACTTCACAAAAGATTTTAATATTAAATACTAAATAGTATATATCCTTACAAAAAAAATTTATTTAAAATATTATATGAAAAATTGAATGAATATTTCCAAAATCGCTAGAATTTCCACTTAATCCTCAGTAATGTCTAAAGGACAAGAGATCCATATTACCTTTCAAAAAGATTAGGTGCTCAAAATTAAAAGCAGTTAAGGCTGACCTCTTTGCCCTCAAAATATCCCCACCAATACTAAATATTCGCTCTACAGCCGCAGAACTAGGGAGAGGTGTATTATATTTTATGAACAAGTTCAACAAATTCTGCCTATGCTGAAAGGGAAAGATGTCCTTGGTGAGAGGAGTGCTGGTGTTAGTTCACTTCCAGCAGTCCATTGCTAATTTAAGGTCCTCACCTAAATCATTCTGCCTTCCTTCTGAAATATTTTGACCACCCTGTCCACCCATAAGAAGGTCTATTTCGTCCAAGACTTTAGTAGAATCCATGAAAGCCTCGACTCCTGCAGAGTCGATGCTAATGCTACGTATCAGCTCGGTAGCTATATATATATATATATATATATATATATATATATATATATATATATATATATATATATATATATATATATATATATATATATACCATATATATATATATATATATATATATATATATATATACGGGGCCATATAATAATAATAATGTGTGTGTGTGTGTGTCAGTCAGACATATATATATACACAATGATATATATATATATATATACTATATATATATATATATATATATATATATATATATATATATATATATATATATATATATATATATATTTGGGTTTTACACAGAATTGATTTAGATATTACCTAGTTATTATTGTAATAATATAATTTATTAAGAGTAAACCAAGCAGGTAATAACCATTGAGTCGATAAAATTTTATTTTAAATATTATTTATTATATATGGTACCTTTAAGGAAGTTGAATTATTTTGGAAGTTTAAATATTAAAAAACAGAAGTCTTAGACTAAAAGTATAATTAGTTATAAACTTAAAATAAAAATTATATTTCTTTATTATTATTATTTTTTTAAAATTTAGGCGGAACAAAAGAGCGGAAACTTTTTTGATCCGCACCGTGCAAGTCCGCTAATTTCCTGGCGACTCCGCACCTCCGCTAGTCCACACCAGATCCATTCCACTCTCTCCTCTCCTCCTCCTCCTCCTCCAAATAATAATATGTGTGTGTGTGTGTGTGTGTGTGTGTGTGTGTGTGTGTGTGTGTGTGGCCACTCTCTCTCTCACTCTCTCTTTCTTTCTCTCCTCTCTCACTATATATATATACTACTCTTTCCTGCTATATATATATACTATATATACTATATATATATATATACTCTCACTATATATATATATATATATATATATATATATATATATATATATATATATATATATATATATATATATATATATATAGTATTATTATTATTATTATGATTATTATTATTATTATTATTATTATTATTATTATTATTATTATTATTATTATTATTATTATTATTATTCATTGTTATTATTATTATTTGAGTTTTAATATTCAAAATTCTTAATATTTGTTCAATCATCGACAAAACAATCAGCAAATTCAAATGTCGATGTTTCGTCGAATCCATCTGCTCATCACTCATCTTTCTTTCTTATATATATATCTTAAAATAAATTTAAAGCAGTCTCTCATTATTTATTTATACATAATGAGTAAGCTTTCTTGCCTTTTTCAACATCAAAATATAACTAAGATGCCAAAGGAAATAATAAACAATTTTATGCTCTAGATTCACACACAATCTCCGCTATTTCATTCGAGCACGAAGAGTCACCTTTTTAATTGATTGAAAAATAGCATTATTTAATGGCGATGATTCTTACACTATTTGTTTCAATTTACATAATCTTTTGATATTTATTATGCAATATTTTCATCCTTTTGTAGAATTTTTGCAAAAAAAAAAAATAAAAGAAAATTTTATCGTACCATTATGAAATTTGTAAAAGATCGATCGTTTCTATAATGCTTTAACTCGTTCTAAGCAAGAGCTGCACGATGTATGGGAATCATACTCTGATTATATATATATATATATATGTATATATATATATAATAATGTATATGTGGCAATAATATGTATGTGTGTGCTGTGTGTGTGTGTGTGTATAATAATGTGTGTGTATGTGTGTGTGTGTGTGTGTGTGTGTGTGTGTGTGCCTGGGGATGGACGTTTGTGGCAGTTGCCCAGTAATCCCGGACGTTGTTGTGCGCCGGTGTCGGTGTTAGCTGAAGTGGGGTCGATTGTCATGCGTTTTTTTGTTATAGATGCCAGGGTCGGTGCTGTGATCAGTTGGTGTTGCACTGAGAATAATAATAATAATAATATGTGGCATGGTGGTGGATGTCTTGTTTAATTTTAATCCATAGGATGCTGGTCTGGATGCAGGATCTTTTAGGATCACCCACTTTCTTTATTTATAATAAGAACGGGAGGTCGGATTTGAACAATTTCTTCACAGGGGGCTTCTATGATACATAAATAGATGTTCTAGGGTCGAAATGAATTTTTTTTTTTTTTTTTTTTTTTTTTTTTTTTACCTGTTCTAGGGGCGAAATTATATATATATTATTTGTAAAGGTATTACACGGCAATGTAGGGGGCTCGAGCCGACGGGGAACACAGGGGGGGACGTTTTCCATACCCCGTAGGGGAGGGGCGGAGGAACCCCCGCGACACCCAAATACCAAAGAGCGGGGGTTCCGGAGACCCTCCCCGGAGGAGGGGAAATAGTCCTACCCGAAGGCCGAGAGACCCCGACTCCTGCCATCGGTGCGGTATACCCTTGGGGTATTCTTTAATTAAAAAAACAAAACAAAACTATACTAGAAAGTCTATTTATTTTAACGAGTAACGTATAAAAGGTCTTAAATAGGCTTTCTCCTCATATTACTATAATTGATTCCCAATCCAGCTCCATTCCATTCCTCTCTCTCTCTCTCTCTCTCCTCTCCTCTTTCTCTCCCCCTTTTTCTCTTTCATGTGTGTGTTTGTT
>JABUQX010036829.1:37500-40000 GCA_015478945.1 Trachelipus rathkii
TCTAACCGAATATGGTTTTCTGCCTTTTGGGACCATGGAGAGTCTTGTGTGGTGACGTTTGGCGTATCAAACGATTTTGACAAGGTTTGGTACGAGTCACTACTATTCTCTAAGTTCCTTTCCTTTGAGTTTCCTCGTTCTCTTTGCTTACTCTTGTCAAGTATTCTCTCTGATCTCTCCATATCAGCACTCGTTAACGGAGCGACCTCTTCCTCCTTTCCTGTTAATTGTGGTCTTCCGTAAGGTTCTGTTTTATCTCAAACCTTATTCTTACTTTTCATCAACGATCTCCTCAGCTGTACTTCTAAATCTGTTAACTCTTATACCGATGACTCAACTCTCCATTCTTCTACTCATTTCAAATCTGCTCCCTTTTTTGCATCCAGAGTTGCCTCTCATCTTCAGCTTTTGGATTCTATTTTTGTCGATCTGGATGAGATTTTCACCGCAACCTTGTGAAATCAGTCTATTTAAAAACTCAATTTCTTTACATCTCCCTCTCAAAAACACCTCCCAAGTTTCCTGTTTCCTTCGACGACTCTAACATCTCACCTGTGAACAACTTAATCATTCTTAGAC
Source organism: Trachelipus rathkii (assembly GCA_015478945.1). Classification (NCBI taxonomy): domain Eukaryota; kingdom Metazoa; phylum Arthropoda; class Malacostraca; order Isopoda; family Trachelipodidae; genus Trachelipus; species Trachelipus rathkii. Next base: position 38,080 of record JABUQX010036829.1, read on the forward strand.
TTAACATAAACAACAAATTGTCTTGGAAACCTCATATCACAATAATTGGCAAGGTGGCATTAAAGAAGCTGGGAGTTCTGTTCAGATTACGGGAATTGTTTTCTTCTGTACAGCTACTCTAGTTATATAAGCGCCTTACTCACCCTTGTATTATACTGTTCTCACATTTGAAGGGGGGGGTGGGGCTCATGCTCCACACCCTTCTATTGGAAAGGGCTGAGTCTAAAGCTGTCCCCTAATTTTCATACTCCAATGACTTCTATCTCTACAAGGTGTCGTTGGTATGCAATCTCCTTTCTATAGATAATACAACGGCAGATGCTAGTGGGAGTTGACCTATCCCATTTCACCACCATTGCGTCTCACACGTAGCACAAAGGGTGTTTTGCTCTCGCATGAATTTTTCGTGAGTTTTGAAAATCCCAGACTCGTTCGTCATGGTGCCTCCTTATTTTCACTCACTTTTGTTCTGTGAACTCCTTGCTATTTGTTTTCCTACTGTATTTAATTTTTCTCTTTAAAGCCCACGTCTGCACTTACCTGAGAGATTTGTGTTAGGCTCGAGCTTCGGTGTGTTTCTATACTTTATTTTCTGCCCCCTCTTTGAAAAGTGAACATTGGTTTAACCTGTAATTCTATAATATATATATATAATTATATATATATATATATTATATATATATATCTACATATCTATGTAGTAGTTATTATATATACTATATATATACTATATCTATATATATTATTATATATATATAATATATATATATATTATGTATTGGTTGTTTTGGGAAACCTATTTTTAATATAAATAGGATGACTAAAAACGGAATAAGAGCCATAAGATTTATAAATTATCCTCAACGTTTCGAGTCGTTTGTGACTCATCCTCAGGAGTGGAAGAAGTACATATATAGAATTCCTCACATGATAAGTAATAATATATATATATATACTACATTATATATATATAGTATATATATATATATATATAATATATATATACTATATATAATATAATATATAATACATGGTAATATAATACATTTCTGGAAGGAAGCGCGAAAGTTAAGAATGAGAATAAGGGTATATCTGCTTAGAATTAATGAATAGTGGATGGTGGCATTTGTAACTGATGGAAATGGATGTTGAGAGGAGTGTGAAAGAACACTTCGAAAAATCAGCACAATTTAACAGTAATGAAGAGGTGATAGTGAAATGTGTGTGGGTTTGATGGTGCAAGAAGAAATAGTATTTTGGGGATGAGGTTATTAGTAAGGAGGAGGTAATGGGTAGTGGAAAAAGTTGAAGATGGTAAATCTGCAGGTATATGATGAATATTATTGTGAAATGATTCAAGAAATGGAAGGCGAGATGTGGATTGCTTGGATTTGGAAGCTGTGTAATATAAGGTTTATGAGGGTAATAGTTTTAAACTATTTACTAAACGTTTTTATAATAGTAACTTATATAAGGGTAGGGAGAAAAGGGAACTTGTAGAGGATTATAGGGGAATAGTTTTTTTTGGAAGTATTGGTGGGAATGTATATGCTGGTATTTTTTGGTCAAAAGAGTGCGTCGAGTGACTGAAATACTGATTGGTGAAGAACAAGGTGGTTTAGGAGTGGTAGAAGATGTGTGGATTCAATATTTACATTGAAACAAACGAGTGGAGAACATGAGGGAGAAGAAGAATAAATTGTATTTAAGGTTTATGTTGCAACAGGGGTATGATAGAGTTAATAGGGAAGGTTCTATCACAGGTGTTAGTGATATATGGTGTTGTGGTAGGCTTTTGAATGAAATCAAGTATGTATGCGATAGTGAAGCTGTGTAAGAATAATAATGGTGTCAATGGTGATTGGTTTAGGATTAACAGCGGAGTAAAACAGGGTTGTGTTATGTCTCCTTGTTATTCAAT
>JABUQX010036829.1:65000-72500 GCA_015478945.1 Trachelipus rathkii
TTAAAGTAGCTGTAGTTTAAATGGGCCGGAATCACTATTAAGAGAGGGTTTAATGTTGTGAATGTACAAAGTTTCTAAAATATGTAGGTTGGTTGTCGAATTTGTTTGGGTTAATATATTAAAATTATTGTAGTTAAAGGTGTGGTCTTGAGTATGCGAGTGATCTCTAATAGCTGAATGGGAAGGGGAATTCAACCAAGTTTTGGTACGGGTAGAAATGCCTCTGTGCTCGTCTATCCTCACGTGGTATTGACGGGAGGTACTGCCAATATAGATAGCATTACAGCTATCACAAGTAAATTTATAAATAATTGAGGATCGAAGAGCTTCAGGGACATGGTCCTTATGGTTGCAAAACGAAGAGATCGTGGATGAGGTTGTGAAAACTAAATTAACATTCAATTGGGGAAAATAGCTTTGTAAGAGGGAGGATAATTCTTTACGAAGTTTCGTGAAAATGTGTTCATAAAAAGGTAATTTTATATACAAACTGCATTTTAAAGCTGAATACGTTAGAGGTTTGGGTGTGGAACGCGAGTTCAGAAAATCCTTTATGTACTTATGGACTAATGAAGCGGGGTAACAATTATTTTTAAAAAAATTTAAGAGAAAATTAAATTCTTCATGCATGAGACGGTAATTAGAACTAAGGTGATAGGCCCTATATACTAAAGTTTTAATACTGTTACATTTATATATAAGTGGGGTGTGACTAAAAAAATTTAAACCCTGACCCGAAAAAGTTTTTTTACGATAAACATTTATGGTAAAATTTACATCTGTTTTCTTAATTAACATATCCAAAAATGGAATGGTGCCGTCAACTTCTTCTTCCTTTGTAAAGTTAATATTATTCAGTTGTGTATTTAAATAATCAAAGAAAGGGAGTACTTCATTTCTGTTTGAAAAAAGTAGAAAGGTATCGTCCATGAATCTTTTATAATGAACTGGTCTAAAAGAGGGTGGACAATTCTGTAGCCAGATCTTTTCATAGTGACTTAGGTATGAATTGGCAAGGGTGGCACTGAGTGGAGAACCCATAGCTAAGGAATCAGTTTGTTGGTATAATTTGTTATTAAAAAAGAAATAAGTATCTTGGGTGGCTAAATTCAGTAAAGTTTTAAATTCAGACCTGGTGAAGCCATGAAATTCGTTATTTAAATGAAAAATATCTTCTAATAGAAAGTCAATTGCATCTCTTATGGGGATATTTGTATACAAAGACTCCACATCAAAACTTGTCATAAAAAAACTATTCAAATTAATGCCTAAAAGCCAGTTTTTGAAGCTGTAGGAATTTTTTATTATGTAATCATTAGTGGCAAAGGGGGTCAGAAGGGGTACTAGGAATTTTGCTAATTTATAGTTATGAGTATTAAAGGCAGCCAGGATGGGGCGGATGGGGATATTAACTTTATGTATCTTGGGGAGACCATATAAAATACCTGGGGAAGAGCCGTGAGAGTATATATCATTAAATAATGTTTTATCAATCTTATTAATTTTCAATAATTTACGTAAAAAACGGTTAATTTTTTCTTCCAAGTTAAGTGACAGAATCAATGGGTCTTTATTCAGAATTGGGGTGAATTTGGTTGTGTCGGAAATGATATCAAGAATTTTACTAATATAGTCAGCTTTATCTAAGAGGACGACACCTAAACCTTTATCTGGTTTGCAAATAATTGTTGAATGATCATTCTTAATTGATTTTAATGTAATTATATCTGACTTTGAAATTAAGTACGAAAAAATTTTTGAAGGGTTAAATTTAAAATAAAATTTCTGGGCCAAAAGTTTCATCTTAAGGGTAACTGTGATAAAATCGGAATTATAAGGTTCATGATTCCTTAGAATACAAATCAATCTTTCAAAAGCACTAAAATATTTATAAAAATTAATGCGATAAATAGGTAAACAAAAATTCAGGCCTAATCCTAAAAGTCTTCTTTCATTAGTTGTTAAGACCTTCGATGAAAAATTAAATATATATTTATCGGAGTTTGAAGAGAGATCACTTTTATGTATATTCAGAGCTTTTAACTTATTTTCATGACGAGTTCTACAATGTTTCAGACGGTCACTCACACGTTTAGAAATCTTATTGGTAATAAACATAAAGTCTAAAAAGGTTAAATTTGCCTTCAACTCATCATGGTTAACTTTAAATTGTCGGTCTATTTTCTTAATTTCTTTGTTCTTAAAAGATATTTCATTGTTCAACAACTTAAACTGAAAACCCTTATAAATATTACTATTGTATAGACGTTTAGAAAAAAGTTTAAATTTAATAAAACCTGGAATTACACTGTATGCTTTACAGGTATTTAGGAAAGCGACGTCCAGTTTCCTCTTCTGAAGTTTAAATGTGAGGCCCTCGTAACATCTAATAGTTTTAAGCGTTGCTTGGCCATACTTGCGATAAATACAATCAATCCAGTTTCTATGGGATGGGAATTTCAACTTGAATAGGAAAAGCAATACTAGGGCCTTCCACATATTAAACTTTATTCGAAATTACAACGTTTCGGAAATGGCAATTTCCATCATCAGGTGAAAACACTATAAAATAAAACAAAAATAATTTTAAGTACACAAAATTCTAAAAAAATTTAAGTGATTAGTTATTTAAATATAATATAATATTCATATATAGTACAGTATACACTAGAACAACTCTGTGATCAAAATCAAAGGTTTAAATATTACAAAAATTGATCATAATTAGAAAAACAAAACAAAACGTCGCCCTCCGTCGGTAAGGAAACAAAGATTACACATCAAACAAAAACAAATAAATGATTCGAAATTCTATATTAATGGGCAACTAAATTAAAATGGAATATTAAAGTATTAACAGCACCAGAAAATTCTCAAACTAATCAGACAAGTCTCAGACATCTTCAAGTTTCTTATTATTGAATGTAAACAGACATGAACTGTGTTGACTGTTTCCGAGTTAAAGTAGCTGTAGTTTAAATGGGCCGGAATCACTATTAAGAGAGGGTTTAATGTTGTGAATGTACAAAGTTTCTAAAATATGTAGGTTGGTTGTCGAATTTGTTTGGGTTAATATATTAAAATTATTGTAGTTAAAGGTGTGGTCTTGAGTATGTGAGTGATCTCTAATAGCTGAATGGGAAGGGGAATTCAACCAAGTTTTGGTACGGGTAGAAATGCCTCTGTGCTCGTCTATCCTCACGTGGTATTGACGGGAGGTACTGCCAATATAGATAGCATTACAGCTATCACAAGTAAATTTATAAATAATTGAGGATCGAAGAGCTTCAGGGACATGGTCCTTATGGTTGCAAAACGAAGAGATCGTGGATGAGGTTGTGAAAACTAAATTAACATTCAATTGGGGAAAATAGCTTTGTAAGAGGGAGGATAATTCTTTACGAAGTTTCGTGAAAATGTGTTCATAAAAAGGTAATTTTATATACAAACTGCATTTTAAAGCTGAATACGTTAGAGGTTTGGGTGTGGAACGCGAGTTCAGAAAATCCTTTATGTACTTATGGACTAATGAAGCGGGGTAACAATTATTTTTAAAAAATTTTAAGAGAAAATTAAATTCTTCATGCATGAGACGGTAATTAGAACTAAGGTGATAGGCCCTATATACTAAAGTTTTAATACTGTTACATTTATATATAAGTGGGGTGTGACTAAAAAAATTTAAACCCTGACCCGAAAAAGTTTTTTTACGATAAACATTTATGGTAAAATTTACATCTGTTTTCTTAATTAACATATCCAAAAATGGAATGGTGCCGTCAACTTCTTCTTCCTTTGTAAAGTTAATATTATTCAGTTGTGTATTTAAATAATCAAAGAAAGGGAGTACTTCATTTCTGTTTGAAAAAAGTAGAAAGGTATCGTCCATGAATCTTTTATAATGAACTGGTCTAAAAGAGGGTGGACAATTCTGTAGCCAGATCTTTTCATAGTGACTTAGGTATGAATTGGCAAGGGTGGCACTGAGTGGAGAACCCATAGCTAAGGAATCAGTTTGTTGGTATAATTTGTTATTAAAAAAGAAATAAGTATCTTGGGTGGCTAAATTCAGTAAAGTTTTAAATTCAGACCTGGTGAAGCCATGAAATTCGTTATTTAAATGAAAAATATCTTCTAATAGAAAGTCAATTGCATCTCTTATGGGGATATTTGTATACAAAGACTCCACATCAAAACTTGTCATAAAAAAAACTATTCAAATTAATGCCTAAAAGCCAGTTTTTGAAGCTGTAGGAATTTTTTATTATGTAATCATTAGTGGCAAAGGGGGTCAGAAGGGGTACTAGGAATTTTGCTAATTTATAGTTATGAGTATTAAAGGCAGCCAGGATGGGGCGGATGGGGATATTAACTTTATGTATCTTGGGGAGACCATATAAAATACCTGGGGAAGAGCCGTGAGAGTATATATCATTAAATAATGTTTTATCAATCTTATTAATTTTCAATAATTTACGTAAAAAACGGTTAATTTTTTCTTCCAAGTTAAGTGACAGAATCAATGGGTCTTTATTCAGAATTGGGGTGAATTTGGTTGTGTCGGAAATGATATCAAGAATTTTACTAATATAGTCAGCTTTATCTAAGAGGACGACACCTAAACCTTTATCTGGTTTGCAAATAATTGTTGAATGATCATTCTTAATTGATTTTAATGTAATTATATCTGACTTTGAAATTAAGTACGAAAATTTTTTTGAAGGGTTAAATTTAAAATAAAATTTCTGGGCCAAACGTTTCATCTTAAGAGTAACTGTGTTAAAGTCACAATTATAAGGTTCATGATTCTTCAGAATACAAATCAATCTTCCAAAAGCGATAAAATATTTATAAAAATTAATGCGATAAATAGGTAAACAAAAATTCAGGCCTAATCCTAAAAGTCTTCTTTCATTAGTTGTTAAGACTTTCGATGAAAAATTAAATATATATTTATCGGAGTTTGAAGAGAGATCACTTTTATGTATATTCAGAGCTTTTAACTTATTTTCATGACGAGTTCTACAATGTTTCAGACGGTCACTCATACGTTTACAAATCTTATTGGTAATAAACATAAAGTCTAAAAAAGTTAAATTTGCCTTTAACTCATCATGGTTAACTTTAAATTGTCGGTCTATTTTCTTAATTTCTTTGTTCTTAAAAGATATTTCATTGTTCAACAACTTAAATTGAAAACCTTTATAAATATTACTACTGTATAGACGTTTAGAAAAAAGTTTAAATTTAATAAAACCTGGAATTACACTGTATGCTTTACAGGTATTTAGGAAAGCGACGTCCAGTTTCCTCTTCTGAAGTTTAAATGTGAGGCCCTCGTAACATCTAATAGTTTTAAGCGTTGCTTGGCCATACTTGCGATAAATACAATCAATCCAGTTTCTATGGGATGGGAATTTCAATTTGAATAGGAAAAGCAATACTAGGGCCTTCCACATATTAAACTTTATTCGAAATTACAACGTTTCGGAAATGGCAATTTCCATCATCAGGTGAAAACACTATAAAATAAAACAAAAATAATTTTAAGTACACAAAATTCTAAAAAAATTTAAGTGATTAGTTATTTAAATATAATATAATATTCATATATAGTACAGTATACACTAGAACAACTCTGTGATCAAAATCAAAGGTTTAAATATTACAAAAATTGATCATAATTAGAAAAACAAAACAAAACGTCGCCCTCCGTCGGTAAGGAAACAAAGATTACACATCAAACAAAAACAATTAGACTGTATGCTTTACAGGTATTTAGAAGAGGAAACTGGACGTCGCTTTCCTAAATACCTGTAAAGCATACAGTGTAATTCCAGGTTTTATTAAATTTAAACTTTTTTCTAAACGTCTATACAATAGTAATATTTATAAGGGTTTTCAGTTTAAGTTGTTGAACAATGAAATATCTTTTAAGAACAAAGAAATTAAGAAAATAGACCGACAATTTAAAGTTAACCATGATGAGTTGAAGGCAAATTTAACCTTTTTAGACTTTATGTTTATTACCAATAAGATTTCTAAACGTGTGAGTGACCGTCTGAAACATTGTAGAACTCGTCATGAAAATAAGTTAAAAGCTCTGAATATACATAAAAGTGATCTCTCTTCAAACTCCGATAAATATATATTTAATTTTTCATCGAAAGTCTTAACAACTAATGAAAGAAGACTTTTAGGATTAGGCCTGAATTTTTGTTTACCTATTTATCGCATTAATTTTTATAAATATTTTAGTGCTTTTGAAAGATTGATTTGTATTCTAAGGAATCATGAACCTTATAATTCCGATTTTATCACAGTTACCCTTAAGATGAAACTTTTGGCCCAGAAATTTTATTTTAAATTTAACCCTTCAAAAATTTTTTCGTACTTAATTTCAAAGTCAGATATAATTACATTAAAATCAATTAAGAATGATCATTCAACAATTATTTGCAAACCAGATAAAGGTTTAGGTGTCGTCCTCTTAGATAAAGCTGACTATATTAGTAAAATTCTTGATATCATTTCCGACACAACCAAATTCACCCCAATTCTGAATAAAGACCCATTGATTCTGTCACTTAACTTGGAAGAAAAAATTAACCGTTTTTTACGTAAATTATTGAAAATTAATAAGATTGATAAAACATTATTTAATGATATATACTCTCATGGCTCTTCCCCAGGTATTTTATATGGTCTCCCCAAGATACATAAAGTTAATATCCCCATCCGCCCCATCCTGGCTGCCTTTAATACTCATAACTATAAATCTTCTGACCCCCTTTGCCACTAATGATTATATAATAAAAAATTCCTACAGCTTCAAAAACTGGCTTTTAGGCATTAATTTGAATAGTTTTTTTATGACAAGTTTTGATGTGGAGTCTTTGTATACAAATATCCCCATAAGAGATGCAATTGACTTTCTATTAGAAGATATTTTTCATTTAAATAACGAATTTCATGGCTTCACCAGGTCTGAATTTAAAACTTTACTGAATTTAGCCACCCAAGATACTTATTTCTTTTTTAATAACAAATTATACCAACAAACTGATTCCTTAGCTATGGGTTCTCCACTCAGTGCCACCCTTGCCAATTCATACCTAAGTCACTATGAAAAGATCTGGCTACAGAATTGTCCACCCTCTTTTAGACCAGTTCATTATAAAAGATTCATGGACGATACCTTTCTACTTTTTTCAAACAGAAATGAAGTACTCCCTTTCTTTGATTATTTAAATACACAACTGAATAATATTAACTTTACAAAGGAAGAAGAAGTTGACGGCACCATTCCATTTTTGGATATGTTAATTAAGAAAACAGATGTAAATTTTACCATAAATGTTTATCGTAAAAAAACTTTTTCGGGTCAGGGTTTAAATTTTTTTAGTCACACCCCACTTATATATAAATGTAACAGTATTAAAACTTTAGTATATAGGGCCTATCACCTTAGTTCTAATTACCGTCTCATGCATGAAGAAT
>JABUQX010036829.1:75000-79070 GCA_015478945.1 Trachelipus rathkii
TTCCTCTATCCTCCAGGACTCTCTCTTCTCTTCTCCAGCATCGATAGCATTCCATGTCTTCTCAATGAGTCCTCCACCTACTGTCTCCACTCCCATCTCCTCATGGCCACTCTCTCCTCCTGCATCCTCTCCAGGTGTCCCCACCATCTCAATCTGGCTGCATCCATCTTATTTAATATAGCCTTCACTCCAACCTCCTCCCCTTTATTTTAAGTTTCTTTGTCTCGTCTCCCAGTCTCTTCCCCACTATCACCTTAAAACCTACATCTTCCGCCGACTGTATTCTACTATCCTCTCTTGTGGTCGTACTCCATGTTTCTGCCCCATATAGTAGAATCGGTGTTAATATCTCGTCGAATATCACCCTTTTCACCTCCATACTTATTTGTCTATCTTTCAGTATGTGGTACCCTGCTCTTACACCTTCCCTATACTGAGCTATTATTCTACTGAAAGCATTCCCAAACATTTCCTCCTTCCCTTCTTTCAAATATCTACCAGTATTTAGATGCATATCCACCATCTATATCTCAGTTCCTTCCACATCTACTCTCAGCTCTCCCCTACTAGCCACAATGATTCAGTCTTTTATGTGTTCATAGTCAGACCGGCCTCTCTAAGCCTATTAGCAAAACATGTTACCACCTCTCTCAGCCTATCTTCCTCTTCGCTCCAGCATGCCAAGTCATCTGCGCATGCCAGAATATCAGTCCTAATCTCCTATATCCTCTCTCACCTTCTTTATCACTACATCCAGATATGCTACAAACAAAATTGGTGACAACACGCTTCCCTGTTTGACTCCAGTTCTCACCTAAAACCATTCCTTATTCTCATATTCTGTTTTTACATTACATTTATTATTCTTATACAAACTCTCCAGGGCTCCTCTCAACTTTATCAACTGCATATTCTCTCTCTAGCACTCTCCATAGTCCCTTCCGTACTGAATCAAAAGCTTTTCTTAGAACTATGAAAACTACATATGCTCGTTTATTATATTTCCATACCTTTTCTAACGTAATTCTCAAGGCGAACAAGGTATCCGTCGTGCTTCTGTTCTTCTATATCCGTGCTGCTCTCCCAGTCTGGGCTCTACCACCATTCTCAGCGTTTTCTCTAGTATTCTCTTTATGCCAAGTGTTCCAACAAGAATGTTTCCCTGTAGTTGTTACACTCCCCTGTATCTTTTTTTCCCCTTATTATATTGAAACTATGATTGACTTTCCCCACCCCTCTAGTACTCTTGCCTGTTCCAACAATTCCATTGAACAATTTCAGAATTACTTTTTTTTCTCTCCTTCCTCTTTTGTTAGTTCTATGGTATCCCATCTTTCCGAACCTTCTATTGTTCTCAGAGTCACCTTTAACCGAGTGATCTTCTATCCTTTATCTTTTCGATCTCGATTTGTCTGTTTCGACCGGATGATCTCGGACGAGCAGTTGATCTTAATTAAAATTACCCCGAGCGATCCTTTACACTTTCCTTCTTTTTGATCCTTCTATATTGCGGTTCGTCTAAAATCCTTCTTGTTCTCACATCTTCCATAATTCTTCCTTAACTTTGTTTAGATGCGACTTCTTTATTTATTTTATATTTCATTCTTGTTCAGCCAATCCACTTTTCATCATTTTTCCTTCTTTATTGTCTTCCACTTTATCCACTGTCTCTTGTGTTCTTTCTCGTTCCTCCCACCCATCCTACCCATAGTGCCTCTGCTGCCCTTTTACTTCTTTCTTGTTTCTCCCTATCTCTCCGACTTTCTAACTGTTCTAGATTCTGACTTATTATTTCAATATATTCCCTTTTCTTGTCACACTCCTTCAGTGACTCCACTTTAATCACATTTCTCTTTTCTTTATTCTGCAACTTGTCTGTCTTCACCTTCAGGTCCGTCACCAATAATGTATGATCCGAATATATATTGCTACTCCAGGTATCACTTTCACATTTCTTGTTAGCCTACTATCAGACGATATTTTATAGTCTATAATAGATCTCTGATCGAATTCTCTTGTGATATTGTTCCATCTATATCTTGTGAACCTATGTGAGGTCCTCTGTTGGAAAAAAAAACCATTCATGATCTTCATTCCCTTCCTTAAACAGAAATTTATCAACTTCTCTCCTGGGCACACATTTCATCTTCTCTCTCATACCGTCCCACCATTCTCCACCTCGCCCCTTCCTCCTCCTCCCTCCCCACCTTGCATTGAAATTCACAATATATATATATATATAGTATATAAGGTTATTATAGCAGCATAAATATATAAATATATATATATATATATATATATATATATATATATATATATATATATATATATATATATATATATATATATATATATATATATATAATTTTTTTTGGAAAATGTATCGAGTATCGATTATCGATTTTTTCCGATACATCTATAGAAAAAGCATCAAGCGATACCGATACTCGATACATTTAGGAATTGTCTAAGCGATACCGATAACCGATACAAATGTATCGATCGATACGTATCGCCGATACATGTATCTAGATACTGCCTATTTACACACACACACACACACACACACACACACACACACACACACACACACACACACACACACACACACATCTCTCTCTCTCTCATGCAGTATGTGTATACACACACACACACACACACACACACACACACACACACACACATTATTATTATTACACACACACATATTATTATTACACACACATTATTACATACATATACATATGAGCAGTGAGCATATATATATGAGGAGAGTGAGACATATATATATATAAATATAAGAATTTTCATATATATATATATATATATATATATATATATATATATATATATATATATTATTTCATTTTTATTTATTGTCATTTTTATTAATATTTTTATCTTTCTCCTAGTTGCTATTATCATTTATTTGATTTGTTATTGTTATTATGATTATCATTTAAGTTTTTATAATTTTCCACTGCAGTTTTAAATATAGGATGTTTTACAATGGGAATAGTTGCTTTTAAAATTGCGAAACTTTTTTTTTTTTTTTAATATAGGTTTTAGTTGAATAAGTTTATGGAGCTCACGATTTGTCCATCCAAAACACGAAAGTGCTCTATAACTTTTTATTCTCCCTGTGGATCATATTATTATTATTGTTGACACACATATTGCTGTTATATTATTGTTGAAAGAAAGACATATTATTATTACATATTATTATTATTATTACAGAGAAGGATAAAGGATTAAGGCTGTATTACATATACATACATAATATATATATAATATATACATATATATATTATATATATATATATATATGTTTGTTGTATATATATATATATATATATATAGATAATATGCAGATGATTAGTTTTGTGTGGTGAAACTGAAGAGATTTTGAGAGGATTGGTAGAGAAATTTGGTAGGGTGTTTAAAATCAGGGGTTTGAAAGTAAGCGTAGATAAGAGTAAGGTTATGGTTGTGAGAGAGGACAGTCCTCAGTGTGAAACTATGTTAAATGGTGAGCAGCTGGAACAAGTGTTTGAGTTTAAATATTTAGGATATATGTTAGATGAAATGGGAACGGATGATGCAGAATGTTGTAGGAATGTTTTGAGATGGCAGGAAGTTGGCTGGTGCAGTTAAATCGTTGGTGGATGTAAAGGGACTAAGTCTTGAGTGCGCTAGGTCCTTACAGGAGGGTATGTTGTTACCAGTGTTAATGTATAGTAGTGAGACTATGGTCTGGAATAAGAGGTATAGATCTAAAGTACAATGTGCTCATATGGACAATCTTAGGGGCGTGTTAGGTGTTAGAAGAATTGATAAAATGAGGAATGAACGTATTAGTGAATTGTATGGTGTGAAGAAAGGAATAAATGAGAGAATAAATGAAAGTACGTTGAGATGGTTTGGTCATGTGGAAAGGATGATGATAGTCGGTTGGTTAAGCAGAGTGGGTAGTTGAAGTGGCGCACGAAAACGCGAAAAGCGTTTCACGATAAATGTGCGAAACGGTTAAACAATCCAAAATCCCGAGTACCGGAACGAAGTACCGA
>JABUQX010036830.1:0-2500 GCA_015478945.1 Trachelipus rathkii
CGCTATAGGGCGATAGTTAGAAAGATCAGAGCGGCTTCTTTTTAGGAAGGTTGGACATGTGCGAGCTTCCAAACTGAGGGAAAGTGTAGTATTAAGACATAGGGAGTAGAGTTGAACGAGGGGCTGATACCTCGGAAGCGACACTGCCTCAAAACTTGGGGAGGATGCATGGTGGGCCACCTCGTCTTCTGTCCTTGCATAGATTTCGGGGGGGGGCCCCTTATTGGGCCCCCAACCCGATCAAATTGTATCAACATGGGGCAACAGACAATAGGACACCTGAGAGAGAGAAGCGAAGTAGAATGCCAGAAACGTCTAGGGTTGATGTTATGGAAAATGGGGAGCCGAAAGATGAATGGCTTTTCAGTAGTGCAGAATTAACAACAGAACATCGAGAAAGCGAGATTTACAGAAGTTAGCTAGGGATGTTTTTTGGCAAAGACCAGAAAGATTTGTCAGTAAAAGAACCAAGGAGGTTAGCGCACTTTTCGTTTGATGAAAGCCCGCTTTTCTCGTCGAAGAGTATCCCTGCGACGAATTTCTAGTGAATGAAAATTGGCGAAGCAGTGATTGGATGAAACGAGAAATTTTTCCACCGCCCCCGATACGCACTGTCTCAGCCTGAATGCCAGAGAAACAAGCATGACGAACATGGTTTTATGAGGAAGAAAGACTGTAGTTTAAGAAGGATGAACTTGCTAGTCCATCAAACGATTTACAGCTCCCCTCCTTAATCTTTTTAAGTATTTTATACATATATCATTATTCCTAACTGAGGTTGCCAATTTGCTATCATCTGCAAACTTGGAAACCTTACATTAAGTCCCTGGTCTAAATATTTTATACATATATAAAGAACAGCCACTGACCTAAGAAATCGTTACGGACACAAACATGTCTCCTCAATCCATTAATATAATACTTTTCCAATATCATTAATTATTATTATTATTATTATTATTATTATATATTATTTTATTATTATTATTATTATTTATTATTATATTATAATTATTATATTAATTATTATTATTATTATTATTATTTATTATTATTATTATTATTATTATGTATTATATTAATTATTATATTATTAATATTATTAAGAACTTAAGGAACCCAAAAATTTTGATCCGCTTAATGATTTCGGAGGGTTGAAACCTAGGTTGGCCGACGCACCGGGTGCTGGTGCGGTGCGGTGGCGGGTGCGCTAATCAGTGCTGTCCGGTGCGGTGCGGTGCGCATTGAAATATAAAGACCTGGTTGCGTGCGGTGCGGTGCGGAAGAAAAAATAAAATGGGCGGTGCGGTGGCCGGAGCACGAGAAAAATGAACGGTGCGGTGGCGGTGAGGTGTCTGGTGCGGTCTTTGGATCGCACCGCCACCGCACCAGCTTCCCGACAAATTTCTAAAAATGAAAAAAAATTGAATAGAGAAAAAATGAGTTTATATATATTATATATAAATATATATATATATATATATTATATATATATATATATATAATATATATAATATATATTATAATATATATATATATATATATATTATATATATTATATAGTATATATATATATATATATATAATATTATATATATATATCCCCTTCAGAAGGTGTATTGGCTACAGATTCATCAGAGCGAATAAGAGTTGGAATGCAGGTTTACAAAAGTTATTTTTTGGAGCAAGAAAAATTAACTGAGTGGAATCACTTACGTTTAGTAAATATACTTAGCACGTCTGATATTCTATTCCGAGGTTTAATCAAAAATTAACAATATGATCAGGTATACAAATAGTTTCATTTTACGATGTCATTGTCCATAATTAATTGGTTACAACAACTTTTACTCTGGATGAAGGAATTCGCAGGGTGTGTTTAATGTATTATTATTTGCTCTTGATTTAATGACATGTTATCTATCCAGCGCGTCATTTTTTCTCTCTATTTTGATGACCTGAGCTATTTTAGCCGGTGCCAGGCTGAAACTTTTCTTCGAACAAAAAAGCTCCAACTAAGCTATTTTGGAATATGAACAATGGGGTAAAACTCCCATAACTTTCGCATTTCCCTTGACCAAAACCGTCAGCAAGTGCTTTTTAAAGATAAAAGGGAATCGAAGAACCTGCCATCTTCTTCCAGCGACCTAACCTTATATGGTTTGCCCATTCCTGTAAACTTCACAAGTCAAATTTCCTAGGACTCATTCTAGAATGGCTACTTAACATAACGCACGTATGCAAACTGGCTGCGGATCGACTTGTCATCACGTGCTTTGACCTGTTACGACATCTCGCCTCAAAATCTTGGGGTGCTCACGCGCAAGTTCCTTTTACCTCTTCTATATCGCCCTAATCGTTTCGAAGCTGAACTATGCTGTGTAAGTAAATATAGTTCAGCCTCCCCAATCTAATACACGTTGATCCATCAAAACGAAGGAGATTCGTAATCTCCACTGGAACCTTACGGTCCGTCCCCCCGGGTGACCTTGAAGTTGAA
>JABUQX010036830.1:20000-27500 GCA_015478945.1 Trachelipus rathkii
ATATCTAGAATTATTATACTGAGTTTGTATTCAGTTATAAACTGTCAAATGACTTCTTTGCAAGAGTAATATTAATATTATCCAAACGCCTGGTTGTATAGTTGTGTGTACGACTGATACGGTTCCAGCAACATTATAAAATGAGCAAGTAGTTAAGACAACCATGCTGCGTGGTTGTTAAATTTTTAACCACTCTTAACTAAAGATACCCGACACTAGATTCTTCCTTCTTTGCTCCAACTCCACAACCCTGGCTGGAATTAGTCTCCCACAGAGAAGCGAAGTATATATATATATATATATTTTCTTGCATGCAAGAAGACTCTTATCCTATGGTTTTTGTTTTTTATTCTTGTTAAAATGCAAAAAAAATATTTTTTATTTTTTGTTGAATATGCTAAAAGGGGTAATTATTATATTTGATAAAAATAGTATTATTTTTTATTTTTGGGGGGAGGGGAATTTTGATTTCTTTAGAATATATCCGGTTTTTATTGATGGCACTATTGATATGGAGACCTTACTCTTACATCATTTTATTCGAAAATATTAAATACTATTTTTTTTTATTTATTTTAGTTACATAAAACATACAAGTTAATTTAGTTATATTTGTAAAAGTTTCAATATTTAAGTACTGAAATTCAATAATATTAATAAATGTAAATAGTAGTTTTGGTCCGTGTTAAATTCTTTTTAGTTAGTTTTTTTTACTAGTTCATTAGGAAATTGCGTTGATATTGAATTTCAATGGTAACACGTTACTTTTAAAAATTTTAAATATTAAAAATAATTGTTTTGGAGACTACCATCGTGCGTTTAGCAGGAAACATGATTTACATAGCAAGGGGAGGGAGCTCCACCTGCGAAGGACCCCGTACCCCTTCTGCCATGAAATATGAATGAGCAGAAATGATCTAGATCGCTTATATGCGAGTATTTTCTGCCACTCATTCCCATTCCCTTCGAATTGATAGTTCAGAATAATGGACTCGATTGAAGATTTTTTTTTTTTTTTTTTTTTTTTTTTGTAATTTACCGTTTATATTTTTTTTTTCTATATATTTATAAATTTAAAAGTAATGTTTTAACCACTAAAATTAAATATTATTCATTTTCTAACGAATGAGTCAAAAAATAACTATTTTGAATTTAACAAGGTCCATACTTTATAAATAAAAGAATGTTTATTTAAATTCATAAACTTGCAGGCCGCTATTTGTCATCGTTGGCATAGGACTTATCCCCTCACCCTTCACCTCCCTCTTTAAAATCCCTCTCCCCCCCCTCCCTCCGTCCCCAACCTGTTTGAAACTATTCCAAAATATTTTTAGTTGCACTTTTTTTGCTGCTGGATCAGTGAAATTAGTTCAAATTACTGAAAATATATTTGTGTAATCTTACATTTAGATTTTGTAGATTTTTTCATTATTATTATTATTATTATTATTATTATTATTATTATTATTATTATTATTATTATTATTATTATTATTATTATTATTATTATTATTATTATTATTATTATTATCTTCCTTTAAATTTAGTTCCTTATCAGACGGGAAGTGAGAGAAAGCAAAATAAACAGAATTAAGTAGTGGAACAGGAAACCAAGATTTACCTTGAAATTCAGATGCATTCGATTTATTAGCCTATATTTGATATATTAATATTCTTTTCCTTCCTTGCCTTCTGTCATTGTTATTAGGAATTAAAATGTGATTCCGAGTGAGCCCGGGAAGAGAGATGACCCAGTTTATGATATTGTAATGTCCTGGATTGTTTGTCGTTGTTTTTTAGTTAATAGTAATGATGTGTTGGATGAAAGATTTTGGGTTTATTGTAGTGAAGTTTGTTTCAATGACGTAATGGATAAAATATATTATTGAATGTAACGTGGTACATAATGGCTTCAAGCTCAATTTTTTTTTTCATGAACTTCACACATTTTGACCTACTGTAATTTTCTTTTACTTACATTCTTAGTTTTTATATTTGTGGTTATTACTTCTCGTTTTTTCTTAACCGGCTTACTATTTTTGGGAGGGTTTTTCTTACGCTCTTTAGTTACATTTTTTTTACCAATCCCTTTCCCTCTTCCTATTCCATTCGCGTTCGTCGAAGCTACGCCAGAAGTCGTTGCGATTTCGGAGTTTTCCTTCTTTCCTTTATTTACTTTCCCACTTTTATTCGGAGTGACCAAGACTTGCTATATCTGACACAAATAATTACATTCATTATGCATCATGATTATGAAAATTAAATATATATATATATATATAATTTATTATATATATATATATATATATATATTATATATATATATATATATATATATATTTTATATATATATATATATATATAATATATATATATATATTACCTTATATATTATATATATATATATATATATATATATATATATATATATATATATATATATATATATATATATATATATATATATTATATATAATATATTATTATATTATATTATATATATTATATATATATAATATATATATTATTTTATATATATATATATATATATATTATATATATATATATATATATATATATATATATATAATAATGCATACACATACATTGCATGCCTAGAAATTTGTCGATTACAAGTTAAATTAATATTAATTGGCCTGTATTACAAAACTATGCGAACAAAAACCTGTCAAAAATCTGAACTGGGGGGGGGGTTGGATTTAGAGACTGAATTAGGTCCTATGTATCTTTATCATAAGGCAATATTTATATATATATATATATATATATATATATATATATATATATATATATATATATTATATATAATATATAATATATAATATATATATATATATATATATATATCCGTGAGCAGGCCTGAAAAAAAAATCAAAGAAATTGACTTATTGCAATTTGCAGAAAAGTCGTAAACGTAAAACTTAGAGACTGAGCATCATGTACAAACAGCTTAAGGAACTATATGATTCACATGAAATCTAGTTTCAATATTCAATTATAAGCTTATTATATAACGTTAAATAATTTACATAATGGAAAACGCTTACGTCTGTATTGACATAGAAAATTTGATGGGCAGTATTTTTAGTTATCTTCTATCTATATCCTATTAATTTTAAACCTTGCCAAAAAATCTTCCCGGTTTGGTGTCCATTTGTGTATGATGTGGAGAGCACCATATTTTTGTCAACTGCGATACTTTCCGGCCATTAACGGTTCCGGTCATAATAATAATTAATATTATTATTATTATTATTATTATTATTATTATTATTATTTTATTATTATTATTATTATTATTATTATTATTATTATTATTATTATTATTATTATTATTATTATTATTATTATTATTATTATTATTATTATTATATTATTATTATTATTATTATTATTATTATTATTATTATTATTAGCCTTCTTTAGTGAAAAAAAAAGCAAAATTTAATAGAAAGTCTATTTATATATGTCCTGTTTCACCATCACAAATGTCGGGCAGTTCTTCCGCAGGGAAAACAACGGGCGAACGTAGCGAGCGCAGCGAGCGAAGGGAGCCCTCCGGCATGGTGTTCTGCCCTGTTTCATCTTGGCGAACGTAGCGAGCGTAGCGAGCGGAGTGAGCCTTGCCGCCAATGCGCGAGCGTAGCGAGCGGAGTAAGCCTTGCCGCAAATGCGCGAGCGTAGCGAGCGGGGTGAGCCTTGCCGCCAATGCGCGAGCGTAGCGAGCGGAGTAAGCCTTGCCGCAAATGCGCGAGTGTAGCGAGCGGGGTGAGCCTTGCCGCCAATGCGCGAGCGCAGCGAGTGCTCAATGGACAAGCTTGCTCCGTTAGGAGCAAGAGATGCGTAGCATCGTTGCTTGTACCTTATAAAGATTATAAACCATATTATAACGAAATAATTATTCTCCTTTTACAAAAACATATTTTCAAATACATTTTGGAGCTTAGCAATTTTTATTAATTTCTTTATATATATATATATATATATATATATATTATCTACCTATTTCTCCATTTATAAATTAAATATATATATATATATATATATATAATATATTATATATATATTATATTATATATATCTAATATATATATATATATATATATATATATATATATATATATTATGATATATATATATATCTATATATATATATATAAATAATCATAGATAATTAAGATCATACATATAATATATATATCTATCTATATATATATATATATATATATATATATATATATATATATATATATAATCTACCTCCTTTCTCCAGATTGGGGGTGAGGTGCGCATCATACTCCGGAAAAAAGAAAAATAGTAGAACATGACGCAAACCTCCATACCATACCCTTAAGTGAGGGAGAACTCGTCACAGTCAGAAAAATCCACCCTAGGGCTTCACGAAACTGCGACGGACCCCCACTGTTTTATCTCGTCAGTGTGGGGTTCATCCCCTGGGCAAAGCCCGCCATTCACTCCTATTATGTATGCGCCTTTATTCTAGCCTCTGTCAAACTCGCATTCCTTTCTTTCAGACATTCCTTTACCGACTCAATCCACTTTTTCTTCGGTCTTTCAGCCGGTCGATTCCCATCACACTCTCCACTATATATCCGCTTAACCAACCGACTATCATCCATCATTTCCATATGACCAAACCATCTAAATGTACTCTCATTTATTCTCTCATTTACGCCTTCCTTCATACCTCACACTCCCAAATGCGTTCATTCCTCATTTTATCAATTCTCACACCTAACACTACCCTAAGATTGTCCATCTGAAGACATTGTACCTTAGATCTATACCTCTTATTCCATACTATAGTTTCACTACTATATATATATATATATATATATATATATATATATATATATATATATATATATATATATATATATATATATATATATATATATATATATATATATATATATATATATATAACATAACTGGTTGCCTGAAAACCACCCCTATTCAACATCTACATGAAGAAACAAAAATTCTACAATTCTAGGCCAATCTTGATAGATAGGAAACTCAATTTTATGCCAAGACTCTCGACCTTTCCCATCCATGTCATAACTACTCTCAGGAACACACACCACATCGTTTGAAATCCCCTCCCTCTTTCGCAGCCTTCTATTATGGCGAACTCTTCCAGAACATCTCCCCTCTCCCAAATAACAAGCCCTTTAACAAATTTTCAATACTCATTCATATTTCGCAATCAGCGATATCTCGGCAACTAATAACCTCACAAACCACTACCCACCCGAAATATCCCCTTCACAAAACCTACTCACGAAATACACAGATCTCCCTCTCCAGATTGAGTTCCGGACATCACCCAAACCTTCAAGAATATAAACATAGATTCCAACCTCAACACACTCCATCCCCACTCTGTCAGAGATGCTCGACAGAGCCAGAAACTGTCATACACCTACTCCTGAAATGCCCAACCCTCACACCCTATAGAATACAATACCAAATCACCTCCCTGAGAGACCTATGGCTCCGCCCGGTGGAGGTTGCTAGGTTTCTGGAAATGGCTTGGACTCCCCATATAAGAGGAGCCCAGGGGCAATATATATATATATATATATATATATATATATATATATATATATATATATATATAAATATATATATATATATATATATATATATATATATATATATATATATATATATATATATATATATATATATATATATATATATATATATATATATATATCTTTATATATATATATATATATATATATATATATATATATATATATAATATATATATATATATATATATTTATCTATAATAATACAGTATATATATCTATAGATATAAAGTATATATATATATATATATATATAAATATATAAATTGTTTATAGTAAATATATATATATATATATATATATATATATATATATATATATATATATATATATATATATATATATATATATCTGGTGGCTACCAAATTCCACCAGTGTGTGGGGAATTTCCAAGCCAGGCGTCCAATTTAATAAAGGGAGTGTGTTTCACACTTTACCAATGGAGTACATGTAAGATTGAGCATAGCGGTTTAGTCTGGGGTCAGAGTTGGACCGATAAAGGATGAGACTGTGTAAAAAGGCGTGTCCCACGAGCCCTTTTCTCAAAGGAGGAGGTGTGTGATTGAAGAGTTGTTCAGAAGAGGAGTGTCGTCTTTAATAACGATAGTATAAAGAAAGTGAAGAAACAAATCGACGTGTAGAAATGAGAGTGACAAAAAGTGAGAGTAGGAGAGTTAATAAGACGAAAAGTCCTAGACTCCACATTTCCATTGAGAACTGTGTGAGTGGCAGCACCCCCTGTTGTGTGAGTTACACACTCTATAAAGGAACGAACGACACCTCAGTAAAGATGAAGCAACTGGGGTTGCTCGAAGAAATCCTGAAGGCGACTCAGAATACCCAACCACTTAGAAGCTTGTTTAGAAGGAGAAGTAATGTGACCTTTCCAAAAAAAGAGAGAGAGAGAGAGAGAGAGAGAGAGAGAGAGAGAGAGAGAGAGAGAGAGAGAGAGAGAGAGAGAGAGAGAGAATAATTTCAATTAAGGTCACGAGAAAAAGAAACACGAAGAATATTAAAGACGGACGAAGGTGTGAGTTGAATGTTTTCGAAGAAGATACTATAGTTGTGTAGAAGATTATGTCGAGTAAGAAGATAGAGGAACTGAGTTTTTGAGACATT
Organism: Trachelipus rathkii; assembly: GCA_015478945.1. Lineage (NCBI taxonomy): Eukaryota > Metazoa > Arthropoda > Malacostraca > Isopoda > Trachelipodidae > Trachelipus > Trachelipus rathkii. The sequence goes on from JABUQX010036830.1 coordinate 26,762, forward strand.
AAAAACAAATATATTTTCACTGCCCCAATTAGAAATCCGAGAAAAATCAGAGATTAGTTTATCCAAGGCCGCAATTCTAACGAGCTAATTGTTGTTGGGGAGGGGAGGGGAGCTCAGCAAAAAATTCCTATAGGATCCCATCCATTCCTATCTTAATTAAGATAGGAATGGATGGGATCCTATAGGAATTTTTTGCTGGGAGGCGTCTTTCAAAAAATGAGAAGAGTAATGAAGGATGGACTCCTTAGCATAGAAATGGATTGTTGATGAATAAAGAAGTCATTAATGAAAAATAGTTGGGGATTGTACAGAACCCTGAGGAACACCACTATTTTTTTGATTTAAAGGATGAACAGTGGCCGTCTATAAGTGCTCATGTAGGACCACCGGAAAGAAATTCAGAGAGAAGATTACAGAGAGAAGGTCAGAAGGTTACAGAGAGAGAAGGATAGATGGGCTACCGAAGGAGGCAAGTTTTAAAATCAAAGCTTTATGACAGACTTTATTGAAGGATTTCAATATATATATATATATATATATATATATATATATATTATATATATATATATATAATATATATTTATATATATATATTATATATATTATATTATATATTATATATATATATATATATATATTATATATATTATATAATATTTATATATATTTATATATATATATATATATAATATATATAATATATTATATATATTATATATATATATGATAATATATATAT
>JABUQX010036830.1:32500-36114 GCA_015478945.1 Trachelipus rathkii
CATGTTCACTTCCCTTCTATCATTCCCATTCATCAATTCCACCCCCCTCCCCTCCCTCACCATTCCTCTGCACACACTCTCCATAAACAAATTGAATAGCCACGGCGACATTACAACCCCTGCCTCAGTCCTTCACCCCCAAACATCTCCACTCTCCCTCCTAAACCACTCTCACTACACATTCTACTACTATTCCTATAAAAGGCCTGATACCTTTACCTAATTTACCCCCACTCCATTTTCCTCCACCCCCTCCACAATATCCACCCCTTCTCACTATATCATATGCTTTCTCTAAATCTAAAAAAACACCCATACACTTTTCCTTTCCTCTCTATACTTTTCTCCACAAGCATCTTTTCCGTGTAACACTTGGTCCACATCCTCTTCCTCCTACATCCTCCTTGTTTCTTCCCCATTCTTCCTCCGTTAAACCCTCTCACTCTCCTCAATAGTATTCTACCATACACTTTCCCTACCACACTTAAAAAGACATATACCTCTATAATTCCAATTCCCATCCTATCCCCTTTCCCTTATACAGGGGAACCAAAACCTCCCATACCTCCCAATCCTGTGGACCTCACCACTCATCCCAACATGATATTATATAACTATACCATAGCCATCCTCCACCCCTATACCATCCCTTCTGTAACATTTCCATTCTCACACCATCCAGACCCTGCGGACTTCCCTTTTTTTTCCTTTATTCAAGGCCTAATAATTCCTCATTTGTATTTCATCCTCCCCCTCCCTCCCAATTCACTCTCCATCCTCACCTCTTGCAAATCTTCCTCCCCTCCCCACCCACTTCGAATATTAATATCCACTTAAAATACTCCCCACCTCTTCCTCCCCTGCTATCCTCTCCTCCTCATCCACTCCGCCATCTCCTCCCTTAATCCTCTCCCCCAACCCCCCCTTCTTCTTCTTTTTTTATTTACTTCTTTCCAGACATCTTGCTCCCCGATTCCAAAATTTCCGTCAACTTTTCTAAACAAGACCACTATCTTTTTTGCTCTTCTCTTCGCCCTCTCCACCGCCCTCTTTTGCTTCCACTCTACCCTTCTAATATTCCTCCCAGCTTTCCTCTCTCCTACTTCCCAACCATTTCACATAAGCCTCCTTTTTCCTTTTCACCACCTCCTTCACCTCCTCACTCCACCATTCACTCCCTTTCCTTCTGCTTACACCCACCCTTTTTACTCCACATACCCTTCTAGCCTCTTCACATACTGCCTCTTTAAATCTCATCCACTCCCCTTCCACCTCCCCAATTCCCGTCCCTCTCACGTCTCTCCACCCTATCCTCCATACCTCTCCTAAACTCCCTCTTACACACTGTCTCCTCCAATTTTTCCACTTTTATCACCTCCACTCTCCTCTTTTCTCCCCTTTCCCTAATCGTCACCTCTCCTCCCACCCTTAACCTAGCAACCACCAAATAGTGATCCGATATCCCCCTCCCCGCCCCTCTCAAATACATTTACATCGTGTAATCTGCCTCTATCCTTCCCATTTACACACACCTATCCAGTCCGCCCTCCCCCGTTATCTCCACTCTTCCATGTATACTTATGATTTTCACTTTTTTTGAACCAAGTATTCCCCACGATTTATTTCTTCTTATTCTTCTTATACCAACCAATCAAACAACACAAACACTCAAAAAAACAAAACCAAAACAACACAACTCAAACAAATTTAAACCAAAACAAAAACAAAAAAAAAAACACAAGACAACTTCTAACAGACTTTCTCTCTCCATTAACATTCCTCTCCCCTACCCCAAATGGACCTATTATTCTTGCCAACCTCAGCCCTCCCTTTCCATCCTGCATTCAAATCTCCAATGACAAATTTTTCATTTTTACACCGAAAACTTTTCCCCAAACGACTCATTCGAAATCAAATTTCCCAAAATCCTCTCTCCTCCTCCTCCTCGCTCCATTCAAACCTGGTGGCATATAGCGCAATATAAAACCCACATTTCCCCCCGAATTTCACTTTTAAACACCCCACCACTTATCCCTCGAACTCACTGGGCTGCCACAACCTTACTTTCCCCCCACCAAACACCTCTTTTCCTCCAATAAAAATTATTCAACCTTCCCTCCCCACTCTCTCGTTCACATGCCCTGATATCATAACCCCTTGTATTTTCCAAAATCCCTCTCCCTCTTTCCCTTCAGCTTAGTTTCAGTTAACCTCCTAACCACAAAGAATCCATACAACTTTTTTTCTAAACATTAAACCCGCACTTCCCCTCCCTCCTCAAATCCCTCGTTCCGCCCTCTTCACGTTCATATCCACCCTTATTTTGTTTACCTCTCTCGCTCGCCTCTTTTCCCTTCTTACTATATCTATTTTTTCACTCAGGCTGCATCGTTTTGGGTGGGACTCCGCGCCCAGGCCACTTCCCCACCCTAAAGGCACCACTCCGACTCACACCAATACACACAATATAAAATAATAATTATAAAAGGTTAAATGATAATAATAAAACATATAATATAAAAAAGGATAAAACCTATACTTATCATTTATATCTATTCCCACACCTCCCTTTCCTCCCTCTCCCCTCCCTCCTCTTTAAAACTTACCCCCCCCAAAACTTTATTTATCTATTAAAATCTTTGTTTTAAAACGGTTTTCATGAAAATAAATTTCGTATTCCTATTAGAAGATGACACAATTCAACCGTATAACTAGTTACAATCTAGCATCAGTCTAAACTTTAAACATTTACTATTTATACTATGAAATTTAAAATTAAAACTAAAAGCAATACATAAAAAGGGTTACGGTAGCCTAAATTATAGTGGATGTAGCTAGATCCTTTTTGCTTTTAAAAGCGCCGTCTACATCCTTTAAATATTTAAATTTACGATGAATAAACAATATTAGAAATTAATCCTTATTTTTTCATCAATTTGTAAAATTATAATAAATATTTATATGTAACTCTTCAATAGTTAAATTTTATAACATTTTCAATGGTTATTACGCATATCAAACACTTCGAATTTGATGAAAGACCACGGAGAATTTGGTGTGGTAAAGGTCAAACACGATAGCACTCGAGACCAACTTCACTGTTCCCTGTTTTTTGTTTATTAAAATTATTTAACAAAAGTAATATATATATAATATATATATATATATATATATAGTATATGTAAGAATATTAAATGTATATTTTAAAAAGATCTATTATATATATATATATATATATATATATTATATATATATAATATATATATATATATATATATAGTGTGTGTGTGTGAGCCCTACCATAGACTGTGAGGCATGTTTTATTGTTCGGGAAATTATCTGTAGTATCCTAAGTACACAATATCGGTACATTATATTCAAATATTATGCCTTAAGAATGCCATAATAAATAAGTTAGAGCATGCTGAGCTCGTATCCCTATAGCGTCCAGCAAATTATACAAAGAAAAGTTGGCAAAGTGACAAAATGCAACGGGCCATTACAGAATTTACTTATGGCTGCATTATATACAACCTAGAAACTTTATTTTATTGTGAAGCTTTGATGATTTGTTTATGTATTTTCTAAAAGTCATGCCTCTTCTCTTCTTCTCT
>JABUQX010036831.1:2500-7500 GCA_015478945.1 Trachelipus rathkii
TCAATAATATTTCTATGTAAATTTATATATAAATTTACATACGTAAAAGTAATATATAATATACTTTTATTTTGTTTTAGTATCATTTACTTTGGGTTCATTGGTTATTGGTCTCTGACGTCATGAAATATGATGACGTTTTTCCTTGAAAACTGTCTTCGATAAGTAGCTCCCGAATAAAGGAATAGGGTGGCTTTATAATAGCAAAATTTTTTTTAAGATTCTTATGCAGTGGAGGAAATGCTTATCTGAGGCTACCTTTAACGGAAAAGTCAAGACGTTTTTTCAAAGTTTGATTCATAAATAACGGCACCTTAGTCGCTTTACATCCAACCGACTATTTAATTTGCAGCCACACCTATCTGACATTTACAACGTTTTTTTTTTCTTTCCTACTACACTGTAGATCATCCGTTCCCTTTTCATCCAATATATATCCTAATATTTAAAACTCAGACACTTGTTCCAGCTGATCACCAATCTACTTAACTTCACAGCTGAGGACTGTCCTCATCCCACAACCATACATCCTTACTCTTATCTACGTTTTTTTCAAACCCCTCTTTTACACACCCTGCCAAATCTCTCTACCAATCTCTCAAACTCTCTTTAAGATTCCGCCACACAAAACCAATCATCCGCATATAATAGGTAGTGCACCCGTCCCTCTTTCCATCTTCCATCATTCTACACATCCTCTGCCACCCCCAACCTCAAATTCTTTCAATAACCCCATCCATATACAAATTGAATAACACAGGAGACATAACACATCCTGCCCTCACTCCGCTATTATATTTAACCAATCACTTTCGACTCCATTTATTCTTACACACCCTTCACTATCGCCATAATACTTTTGACTCATTTCAGAAGTCTACCAGCAACAGCCATATATCACTAACACCTGCATAGAGCTTCCCTATTAATCCTATCCTTATCCCCTGTTGCAATCCATAAAACCTAAAACACAAGTTTATTCTTCTTGCTCCTCATTTTCTCATCATTGGTTTCAAAATGTCAAGCTTTGATCCACACATTCTCTACCACTTCTAAAACAATCTTGTTCTTCACCAATCAGTCCCTTTCAGTCACTCGGATGAACTCTGATATATATATATATATATATATATATTATATATATATCTATATATATATATATATATATTATATATATTATATATATATATATATATATAATATATATATATATATATATATATATATATATATATATATATATATATATATATATATATATATATATTCACCAGACAAGTGGCTGCAGAAAGGCCCACCAAATTCCAACAAAATATTGGAAAAAATTGTAAAAACAGGGCCAATTAAGGGCCGACATTGCAAATCAAAAGAAATTTGAGAATTTGAGTGTGTTGCAATACTTTACCAAGTTCAGGCACAATATAGATTGAGCATAGCAAGTTAAGTTCTGGGGTCGAAAGTTGAATAGGGCTCTGGCCGCGAGTGGGTGGTGACAACTGTAAACAAAAAAAAGAAGACGAGTCTAACGAGTTTCTCTTCAAAAGAATTAGATTTATGACTGAAAATTCAGAGAACAGTTTCCATTGTTTATAACAATAGTAATGGAGAGTGAAGACTAAACTATTACCTTCAGGAGACATAAATGTGTGGATCACCTCATATATGGGATGAATTCTTCAAACAAGGGGGGAACATGCACCCGTACTAAGCTAGTAGCTGGGTGGTGGAGCAAGTTCCGCATGCGGCAGCAGAACATTCAAATTTTTTAAGCTTGGTTAGTAAATAAGATTAATGTGCATCCTTTTCTAATAAAGATAATGAGAAAATAAAATACGCAATATATTAAGTACAGAAGGAGGTTAGATTTGCCTTCTGTTTTCATGAAGATATTTTAGTTGTGCGAAAGGTTTATGTCAAGTATAATAGATGGAAAAATGAATAATTGATAGTCATTGAAAACAATCATGTTTTCTTTAGCACAATTAGTGGTACGAACAAAATCAGAAGTTTTAGGCAAATCATACACTCCTAGCTCACATATTTGCTGTTGAGTTGGTTGCCTTTCAAATCGGAAGAAGTAATTAAGAGTGGAATTAATGACTTAAGAGTGGAGCAGAGAGACAAAGAAACAGATGGATCAGTATCAAAATTAGTAAAAAAGCTTGGAATCGATCAGAAAATTCTGAGCAACACCATATGATAGATTTAATGGATAAATGTTGGCTCTCTACAACAGCAGCCATAGAATTTACAGTGAGGAGAATAGATTCCGAAAGAGGGAAGTTTAAAATTAAAGTTTTTATAGAGTAGACAGTCCGTTTAACGCTACAGCCTCTAAAAAACTTGGCCAAGGACCAAAAACAAAGTCACAAAGAGCAGAGTAGCCAAGAAGTAAGAATCAAAGAAAAGACCACCGGTAGAAAGCTACTTATGGAAAGCCATACTAGCCATCAGAGATAAAGCTAAATTATTTAAAACGTTTCTAACATCTTTCGCTAAGGAATAAGATTCGAAAATTATTGAAAGATCACAAGTTAAGGCGATAGTTGTATTGTTTCTTGCCCCCCCCCCCCTTCTTAAGAATGGTTGAATGAGTACAAGTCTTCCAGCAAGTGGAAAGGTTGACCAGTTTGCAATGGAAAGGCGCAAGCTTAGACGCACAAGTTTTGAGAAATATAGGACGGATATCTTTCATGGACCATCTGCTTCTTAATGTCAATCTCTAATAGAGAAGAAACAACATCTTAAAGAGTTAGAGAAGGGAAGAGAGAGGGAATATCACCAGAATCATAAAGAGTAGAATTAAGGCAAAAGCTTTAGTGAACAGTTGCAGCTTTAGCAGAGGTGAAGACAAAGTATTACCATTAGATATAAAAAGGATGGAGACAGGGAGAAGCAAAGTCAGAGTTAGTTAAAAATGGCAGAAAAACATAAATCCATTAAAAAGGAAAGTGCCCCTCCGCGAATTACACAAGAACAGTAAAGCAGAGTTTAACAAAGGTTATCTAGGTTTAGTTGAAGGAATGCAATATATGCCTATATAGAGTATTATTATATTATATATTATATATATATATATATTATATATATATATATATATATATATATATATATATATATATATATATATATATATATATATATATATTATATATATAATATTATATATATATATATAGATATATAATTTATAATATTATATATATATATATATAATATATATATATTATATATTATATATTATATATATATATATATATATATATATATATATATATATATATATATATATATATATATATTATTTAACCCCTGGAGGCGACACAAATTAAATGAATTAACGAGATTTTTATTAATTCTTATGCACTGATTTATATGAACACTAGAAATATTTTTTCACAATTAATATGCTTGAAATTTAGTTGTAAGAGTCCGAGCTTTCGTTCCCGTGGCGGGTAACTTCTTCAGGAACTGATGAGCAAAGTGAAACGATGGTAAGATTAGAGTTCTGTATTCTGGCAACCTGGTTGAAAATTAAGAGGAACGGAGTATTTGGTTAAATTAGTTTGAAGTAATTTTTAAGTTTGTTAGATTTGTTTATATGTAAATAAATTGGTAATGTCGTCTATGAAAGGGTTTCCTGTTTGTGTATTGTTATTTTGGGTATTTTTTATTAAAAAAGGACTCAGTTATTTTTCTTGTTGTGGTATCTTTACATATAAACAAATTTAACAAATTTAAAAATTACCTCAAACTAATTTAACCAAATACTCCGTCCCTCTTAATTTTCAACCAGGTTGCCAGAATACAGAACACTAATCTTACCATCGTTTAACTTTGCTGATCAGTTCCTGAAGAAGTTACCCGCCACAGGAACGAAAGCTCGGACTCTTACAACTAAATTTCAAGCATATTAATTGTGAAAAAATATTTCTGTGTTCATATAAATCAGTGCATAAGAATTAATAAAAATCTCGTTAATTCATTTAATTTGTGTCGCCTCCAGGGGTTAAATAATATCATTAATTATAATATCGTCCCATTGTAGATTCATTATCAGTGTATATAATATATGTATATATATATAATAATATATATATATAATAATTATTATAATATTATATATATATATATATATATATATATATATTTATATATTATACTATATATCATATATATATATATATATATATTGGCAAATTTGTAGAAACTGTACTGTGACTAGTGGAGGATATAGTCAACCACTCACAAGGCCTAGCGGTAAAAAACAGACCTCATAAGTTTTCTGATCAGCAAACTGGTATAATAATCGAAAAATTAATTTTAGGTTAATTAGGTAGGTTAAGTTAGGTTAGGTTTAGGTTTAGGTCAGGTTAGGTTAGGTTTAGGTAGTTAAGGTTAGGTTTAAGTTAGGTACCTTGGTAGTCACAGTACAGTTTCTACAAATTTGCCTATAATAATATATATATATATATATATATATATAATATATATATATATATATATATATATATATATATATATATATACTATATATATATATATATTATATATATATATATATTAATCATTTGAAAATATCCATAATATGGTTTTGAAGAGAAGTGCAAATATGCCTGTTTAAAATTAAACATTGCTTTATGATCTTAATATAATATTTTTGCTCAGAAACTTATAAAAAACATATAATATACTTATAATAAACTTATAAACAAAAATAATTGCTTTTAATAAGATTATATATATTATATATATATATATAATATATGTATATGTATATATATATAAATATGTTTACATAAGTTATGTATTATAATATATTATATAATAATATATATATATATATATATATATATATACTATATATATATATATATATGTGGCAATTTCACTTAGCTCATGTGTTTGGAGTTTTTTGAACTATGTGTTCCGCTTGATCACATGAATATATACAAAATAAAGCATTTTTGAAAGGACTGAAGTTGGATCGTGCTGCGCTT
>JABUQX010036831.1:12500-25147 GCA_015478945.1 Trachelipus rathkii
ACCTGTGTTATCTTTCCAATTTTAGTGTAATTTACATCTTTGATATCATATCCGTAATTCATGTAAGTGATTGCTTCAACTGATATTACAGAAGTTTTAAATCAATGTTTTCCCGACGGTATGGAGCAGGTCCAAGTAAATTTTAGACGAGTAATAAAAATAATTTCTGCCACTGAAACTTCTCTCTCTCTCTCTCTCTCTCTCTCTCCTCTATATGATATATTATAATAATATATATATTATAATATATAATATTATCACTATATAATTATTATTATACTATTATATAATAATAATATAAATTATTATAACTATAATATATATTATATATATATTATATAATATAAGGAGAGAGAAGAGAGAGAGAGAGAGAGAGATGAGAGAGAGATACTAAGAAATTTTAATTAACTGAATTTTTTAATATTATGAATATCTTGGACTGCCAACTTATTTAGCCGAATTGCTTAGGAATTGTACACCATTAAGTTGAATTGATGATACATGCATCCTGATCACCTTACTACAGTTTTCTTGCCTGAGAAGACATTCAAATGGTTGCAAATTTAAGTTAATTGGTAGAAGTTATTTACTCACCAATGTTAGACAAATTTTTTCATTTTTATAACGGTAATTTCGCGGATTACGAAATGACCTAGGCTCAATAAATGATTTCGTAGTTTCTTTTTATATAAACGTTTAACCGAAATACTATGCCTATGTTTTGCATTTACATATGTTTACGACCTTGTTTTTGAATCTAAACTTTTCTTGTGCATGCTGGAAATATAACAAATAATAATAAATTTAATATAAAATAAAAATAAAATATGATAAGATAATCATAATATAATAATTAAATATAAATACTAATAATAATTAATGATAACTAAATGCTTGTTATAAGAATTATATCTGGGTTGTTTGCAATCAGCATTGTGTATATATATATATATTATAATATATATATTATATATAATATATTAAATATATATATTATTATATTATATATATAATACCTTAATACTTATAATAATTATTTTATAATATTATATAATATAATATATATGCTATTTTATTAAATTCTTAAATAAAACTGCCGGCACTGGAGCAGTAACAAATGCAAGTACTTCCACATCCCAGCTTAACTTTAATTTCATCCAACAATATTAAAAAGTCTTGTCATCTTACCATCCTCCATCTGTAAAAAGCAATATACCAAGTTAAACCAGGAAAAAGCACAGTCCCAATTTCAAATCGATTCACCCACATTGGCCGGGCGTTTCGTAAAAGTGCATAAAGCACCGCCATAACCACAAACCCACCAATCAATCCAATCAATGGCGAAGTGATCATAGTCAACAGCAACTGCAAACTTTGTAAAACATCTATAACGCATGAACAAAACTTCTATCCCACACGTACAATATTATAGCATTGAAATCTGTGGTTCCACCACGTAACCAGACACATTCTATCAAAAATTAATCACCCTTTAACAATTCTAAAGTGGCAGCCATCCATATTGGATGCACTGACCGTCATCCAGTACATTCAGATCTCAAAAACGAAAAATTTGAGGAACGGACACTCAGAGGCCATTTGTGTCCCCATTCCTGTTCAACCTTTTGCAGATTGCATCCCACGACCTCTCATTCACCAATTCACATATTTCACCTATGCAGATGAGTATACAAACCATACCGAACCCTCCACCCACTGCTACAATCCCACTCGGGACTTATGCACATAGATTGTTCTCAAATATGTGACAGCCTCTGCGCGAGAAAATCTAAACTGTATCACTCACGACAGACACCATCTCATCTTTACACCCACCAATACTCAATATCAATATCCCTAACAAATACCTCCTTCTCCGGTTACTGTTGACACCACTCTACTTTACCCACATCCACAACATCATAAACGCAGGAAATAGCAAACTAAATGTCCTACGATTTATCTCAACACCAATTTCAGCAATGAAAAAACCCACGTCTATATAAAACAATTTTCAATACTATAACTATGGACCAACAGTGATACTGGTACCTCTATCTTATTCAACAAACAGAATCAAATTACAAAGATCCATATACTTGGCCCTAGAAAACATTGAGAAAACTATCCAATTCAAATCTTACACAGAACAAAATTTCAAATTAAGTTCATACTTAATATAGAAGATACGCTTTCTATACCGTGGTTCATCGCCGGATTTACCGAAATATTATTCGCAACTGCATAATCTACACAACGTTTTAAATTCCATTCTATCCTGAGCAACATATGCGCGTAGTTAAACTCTCTCACCACTATTCTTCCCTCTCTATCCAATCTCTTACTCTTCAAAAATTTATTTCTCAGACTACTATGGTCTATCTATATCAATGTATCAACGTTGTACTTCTGATTACCTCCATATCCAAAGTACCTTATAAATCTCGCCACCGCGGAATGTCCAGCAACACAGATACTCTCAGCACGGCAGATGCAAATCTCAATACTAGATTGAGATTGTGTCACCAGCTTCTGGATTAGAAAGGTTTCAATCCAAGCGAACTCTCACTCTGCCGAAGATGCAATAAGGCTGAAACACAATCCCCCTCTAGATGTTCCCTACAGACACTCATTCAATTTCCCTTCCTGAAGCCTGTGACTTCGCACGGTGGAGGTCATGTGTTCTGGAGTGACATGCGAACCCTGTAAAAAGGTGTTTTAGGGAAATGAAGCAATGAATAACAATAATATATTTATGTTATATATTATTATATAATATATATATATATATATATATATTTATATAATTATTATATATATACTATTATATATATATAATAAATATGTTTACAAAACATTCAAGCAGTAGATGTTTCTCAGTAAAAATAGTAACATTAGTACAAATATTATTTATTATATGACATTTTTAAACGAGAAAACGTATGGGGGTGATCTCATTTCTCTAAAGGTGGTAACTCATTTTAGTCACACATTCACTTTTCGTATAATAAGAAACGGATTTTCAAAAGCATTATGAGATTCATTACTCATTGTTTTAAGCTATTCATTGTTTCCTGGTTTAACACTAAATGAACAATATATTAACGTTCAATAGAACTTGGAAAATATATTTGATAATCAAATCTGTTGAATTTTAATTAAATGACATAATATTAGGTAATAAAATTACATGAACCCTCATTCTGAGAGGAGAGGAGAGAGAGAGAGGGAGAGAGGGAGAGAGAGAGAGAGAGAGGAGAGAGAGAAGAGGAGAGAGAGAGAGAGAGAGAGAGAGAGAGAGAGAGATTAAAATATGAATGGATTGAATTTGTCAGAATTTGTCAGATTTTTTAATTTTTAATTATACACATTTGACAAATTTTATCATTTCTTATTTTTCGGGACTTTACCAAATGGTGTCAATTTTATTTCTTTGCCTAAATTAGTTCTCTGGAATCGTTTTCATTTTCCAAATATTTGGCTTTCATTTTAAAAGGTTTTATTACTTGTTTAAACTTCAAAACTTTAAACGAAGATTAAAGATATAAAAGTATATATCGCTTTTTTTTTTAATTATTTTTAGTTTAAAAAACTGAATTTGTCACAAAAGTAATAATGGCAATGCCAATTAAATTTCCTTTTTTTTTTTTTTTACTTATTTACTGACTCTTCTTTGGGTTCAACATTTATGTGAATCAAGTTTAATGTATTATTATTATTATTATTATTATTATTATTATTATTATTATTATTATTATTATTATTATTATTATTATTATTATTATTATTATTATTATTATTATTATTATTATTATTATTATTATTATTATTATTATTAGTAGTAGTAGTAGTAGTAGTAGTAGTAGTAGTAGTAGTAGTATTCTAAAGCAAATATTATATTAAATTAATTGAAAGCTTAATTAATAATTTTTTTACTTTATTTATAAATTATTTGCTAAAATATTGATAAGGCAAATTCACAAATTAATTAATCTTCAATTATATAATAAAAGTGTTTTGTCCAAAGGGTGTAAATTATTCTAGAAAAATGCAATTCATGAAATTCCAAAAAGAAAAGTTCTGTTTATGAGGATTTTCATTTCTTCCTCATGAAGAAAGGATAAAGTTAAGAAGAATTTCAAAGTTTTTATGACTTTCTGAATTCTTCGAGGAAATAATTTATAAATGTGAAAGAGCGCCTCATTTTGAGGGAAAAAAAAGGACTATATTTTTTAAGTGTCAAAAAAGATGTTTTTTTTTTTTATCGAGATGATTTAAATATATATTAAATTCTGTACATTTAATTTATCGTTACTAGCTACGCAGTTTGAAATTTGTTGTTAATTAAACTTGCAGTATCTTATTAATATACATTAATTTTTTCAACATACACATACACACATACACATACACATACACACACACTATATATAATATTTAATATATATATTATATTATATATATATTATACTTATATAATATATAATATTATATAGTAATATCTATATATATATATATATAATATATATTAAATATAATCTTTATTATTATATATATATATGATATATATATATATATATAAGTATATATATATATCTTATATATTATAATATATATACTATAATATATATATAATATCATATATATCATAATATATATATATATATATATATAATATATTATATATAGATATAACTGTTAATTCGCCTGAGTCACCGAAAGCAGTATTTTAATGGAAATTAATTAGTGTTTGTGTAAAACGGTTATTACATTTTTGCGCGGACTGTTTTTACGAATGTTTTTCAGATTGCGCAAGTGTATACAAAAAAGACGTTGGAGTTGTAAAGAAAGAAAGTGTTGAAAGCGTGAGAAAGGGGCAAATTGGGGGCCGGTTAGGGAAGGGGGGATGAAAGATCGAGGCAGGGGGCAAGGTCAAGTGGAAGGTGTGAAACATGTCGTGTTTGCTAGCGGGCATTGGTTCAAATAAAGAACATCGTATAATAGTTTTCGGAGGGCTCTCAGAAAACATCGAACGGAAAACATCGTCGTACTGAACATTAGAAAACCATGAGTTAGCAATTTTTTCAAACTACAGCGAGAATCCTCTTTACCCCGTCTCATTCCCTACGTAGTGACTCGAGAAAAAACGACCACCGTGGTAGTGAAAGAAAAAGATACTATATGGACATTAATATAAATAGGGGTTACATCCTAAACAATCACGAAGCGCCCGTAGATGGGGGGAAGGAAGACAGGAAAGTGTATTACAAAATTTTAAATGTTAGATATTGAATATGTCCCCCCCCTTGTCTAACGCAATAAATCACTTTATCGCGCTTCCATCTTAAAACCCGCGGCCTACGGAAATTTTCGACATACCGATGTTTACTTAACGCTTTCGCAACTGTTCAAATAATAAGCTACTTAAGGAATATTAATAACCGCGTCGATTGTAATGTATACAAAAAATAGATTTATCGCGCCTTAATCATATAGTGTATAATATATAAGCTTAACAGTCAAAATTATTCAACAACTGTTAAATTTGACGATGAAGATTTACACACAAAAATAATAACAATATAATCAGAATTTCAGTTGAACCAAAATATTTACCTAATTAAGCAGTATATAAGTTAAAATTGCAATTCGTAACAGATTATCTTAATATATAAATATAATTATATACTATATTATCATATAATATATAAACAATATAATCAGAAATATTAATTTATTATAATAAAATATTGGCAATTAATAAATAGGATATGGGATATATAAACATATATATATATATAGATATATAATCGAATCATAGTATATAATATATATACTTAGTAAATATGTTGGTGGATTATTGATGAACAAATATCACATATGGAAACCGTAATTATATATACTACTCTATCCAAAACACATTGAAGCGTATATTTCAATGTCTTTTTAGATTTTAGACTTACTCAAAATATAAGATAATTTTTACTTACTGTCGTATATCTATGTCATCGGATTCATTTTTTACACATCGGGACAAACATATAATCATTTAATATATAATGATATAGGTTAAATGATTAATATAACTAATGATATATATATGATTATTATGAGTGTATCATTACTGGTTACTGAAGTATGGGTGATATGGTACTCCGTAAGTAATTCGTCACGCCTCATAACGTCCCGTTATAACGTTATATGTCAAAAATATGTTATTTGAAAAAATTTAATGTATATATTAAACCTCAATAAAAAAATAAGATACTGCAAATGTTTAAGTGAATATAGACATAATTCATATTTCTAAAATTCTGCCAATAACAGCTAACCATGCTATTCTCAACCAAAGCCCGTGCAGCAACCCCCCACCTAACTCGCCGCCAAGTATTAATACGATAATGAACTTAAGTATATCCGTCCTAAAGATATCACGAATTTAATGATATATATTTACATTCTAAATCTCTCGACTAATTAAAAAGACCGTCTAACAAAGATCATATTTCTTCACGGTAAAAACTCTATGTAATATAGGCTCCCAAATTTTTATCCGGTGCAAAAATTAATTTGCTACTTTGATAGAACATTTCAATAAATCAACTAATATCCGAAAAACCCAAACATATTTCAAGCAATAAGTTTCATTGCACAAAATCAAAACTTTTAGAGCCCATTATTCTGTCTGTAACGTCTTTTATCCTTATCCCATACATTCCCAACTCCGGAAAAAAAAGCGGAAGACGCCAAATTTTAACGAATAATCCTCAAACCTAATAAAAACCAGAAAACGGTTTTCTTTTGTAGGAAAACCATAATTGTACGAAAACTAAGATGAAAATAGGATTATATGCAATCTTTTTTCTAAGGAGAATGATGACAATTTCTCGCAATCACCCTTTATTGGAACAAATACCAAGACACTCCCGTTTATTAAATAAACCTCGCAAGATTACTAATCTAATCTTCGTCCCCAACCAAAAAAGTGTGAAAATTTGCCAGTCCCGCAAAACTAAAAAAAACAAAATCAAACCCTCTTTCTCAGCCCAAGTAATTTAAAAGGAAGAATCAGGTGGTTATACTTCATTCCTAAAAGCCACCATAATCACAGATTAAAAGGTTCATGAGAATCATCTTTTCCTTTTCAACCACATCTTTCGCAAGTTCAAGCAATTACTTTACCTAAGATCCCGCCCTATACTACTTGCACACTCTACCTCCATTACTACTAACCCTCTCACCTAGGTCATAATAACTAAATTATTATTAGATCTAAAGTTGTAATAAATATATACTGCCCTGTTATAACATTCAATAAAAGGAATAATAATAATGAATAGATACCAGATCCAAGGTAATCTAAGTTTATTAAGTAATATATAAATTAATAATTAACTGAACTTATAATAATCATAACAGTAATATAGAATTTAAATAATGAAATATATAAATGAATATTCTATATTTATATACATAAATAAAAATTAAGGTAATATACCATTAAAATTTAGTAGCATGCAACACATTAGGTTGAAGATGGTTCCAAACGACCGCATAGGGTCAAATAAAAAATTATAAACTAAATGTTGAGTTAAATTTAGAGATAAGTAAGATAAAAAAAAATTGCGAGTTTAAGTTCAGACCACCAATGAAAGAATTTGTAGATTCGTACGAAAAAAAAGCACCAACTGATTCTATAATGTTGCCAAATTTCAGTTTTTTAAAACTAATAAATAATTTTAAAAAAAAAAAAGCTGAATTATCCATTACTTTTTATACTTTATGGTTAGCTTCTTTTAAATGGGATGTATGATAATGCCAAGTAATAAAAATTCACTAATTATTAAAAATTGAAAAGCCATAATATATTTATTGGAAGAAATGAAAATCGAATTTTTCTATGAAAAAGAAAATTTTATGCAAAGAGTAAATGGAATTAAAAAGTTTTAGAACCACTCGATGTATTGATAAAATTCACTTTGTCCAGAACGCATTTAGTTCCAAAATGTTGTTATAATTATAAAAAAATTTTAAAAAATTTGACAAATATTATAAATTCCAAAATAATTTTTTTAAATCTCTATCTCTCTCTCATTAATCTTCTCTCTTCTGCATTCCCAATCTCATCTTCTCTCTTCTACTCTCTCTCTTCTCTCTCTCGGTTTCTCTCTCACTCTCAATATACTTCTCTTCTCTCTCTCTTCTCTCTCTCAGAAAATGAGGGGCAGGATAGATTTAATTTTTATTAATATTAGCTAAAATATTTATATGTTTTGTCTATTCTAGTTTAGATGGAGGTTCATTTGGATTATCAAATATATTTTCCAAGTTTCTTGATTTGAACGTTGAGCATAATATATTGTTCATTAATTATTTAAGTGTACTAACAGTGATAACATTATGAAGTAGGTTAAAACAAAAACAAAAATGAGAGCATGGCTAAGAAGAAGGACACCGGAAACGAGAGTTTGATGGAATAAGATTTGAAATTTAACGTTTAAATATTACTCTAGATAATACGAAAAGAAGGTAAGACAATAAGTGGTGACGAAAAATCGACCGAGATTATTTTCCAACCTTGGTAAAGGAGACATCAGACCAAAATCAAACCCCGATAACGGTTTTCTCGTCTAATTTAAAAGATGTTCATATAATAAATAGATATTTGTACTTTAATTAGATTACTTAATTTCACATGAGCAGATAGAAACAAGTAGATTAAGGGATACTGACTTTGAAATCATGTTTTGTTAACAATATATTGGAAAATATGATATATATAATATATTCATATTAAATTATAGTATATATAGTAGATTCATAATATTAATATAATATATAATTAACAAAAAAATATAATATACTAACCTATATTAAGAATATTAGTACATGATCCAGTAGTACTTTCATGTATACTACTCGGATACTGTAATATATATCATTATTACAGTCGAGCTAAAGGCCCATTGCTTATATTTTGGTCTATTTATGACAGTGAGGATGAATCCTCATGTTCACTTACACCCTCACAGAAAACCAGCACATAAGGTATGAACTCCACACCGTGCGAAAAAGCCACAGGCTCTTCTCAAAGGCAAGGGAACAAAAGCGGACCCATGATGATACTGAAGGAGGTGTTTATACTAGGTCACAGGGAAAACCACTATCTGGTAGAAAGCACAGTGGGATAGAGAGAAGGGACTGAGATGTAGGTAAAATGAGTTACATCAGCTGCTTTTTAAAGGACATCTAGTTCGCCACCGATCGTCGGAGAGATGGTTATCGTTCTTTGGAACGTCTGAAACCCCCTAGTATTCTTGATTGAATTCCTTAGCCACCCGCTGGGTTCCACTGCCGCACCCAAAAAATCTAAAACCCAATCATAGTTGTTAGGTGGAGATTGGCATCTTCTCGTGTATATGAGAGTATCTGTTGGTTGGCTTTATGATTAAGATTTCCGGGGTGAAGGCGAAAGAGAGTTTAATAAAAGGTCGATTGAGTGGGCGATTGTTGAATGGATATTGTGATATGTAAAAAGGATAAGATGTGTGACATATGTTTTGAGAAGAAGATGTTTTTGTTTGAGGAGATAGGGGAGGTTACTGAAGTAAGTTTCGCCGTTAATTTAAGAGGTATTTGGCGGAGGGTAGGGAAGGGGATTTTTAATACGTTGTGTAGAAAAAGTAGATCTTGTTATAGGATGGTATAAGATATTGATGGCAACCCATCGGCGATGGCACCGGGGCGTCGACAGAACCCAGGCTGTCCATCATAAAAGAAATGGCGTCCATAATGAACACTATCCCTGTCTAAGAATTAATGATCACTTTCTATTGTGAGACAATTTATTTGATTGCTTAGATGTAGAAAGTATGAATATATAGGTTAGATTAAGTAATTCATGAGCAACCTGTAGAATAGATTATTTAAATCTGAAGAGAGCGAAGTAAATTTAATTGGAATTCTTGTATTGTAAAATTTTTTGATCTCTTGATTGTCCAGGTTAGATAAATGAGATCCTCACGAGAGCGTACGCATAGAGCTTGTCTATAGTACCCATAAATATTGGTCTTCATCTACAGGCTTGAGCTCCTAGTTTTATATGTTTCTTTGAAAACTTGTTTTGAAATGTAGTTGAACAAAGGATGGTGGCTCCTCTGTGCTCATTTGTAAGACATTGTGTTGGAGAGTGGGTCCAAAAAGTATATCCAGACTGGAACGGTCTGTAAGGAGTCATTAATTTTGCTATGTACAATGCGTTAATGATGTCTAGTTAATGGACATGATGGTAATGATGGGCCCCGAGGATGTAAATAACAATGAGTTTTAATGAAAGAAAAATGAGTGGTCCTGCAATAAAAAAGGTAACAAATTATGAAGAATTACCGACACCAAGTAATGTAGAAGGCTATATTTTCTGTTTAAATAGGGGGGTGTGAGTGATTTGAGTTTATCTCCCTAGTGAGTTAAGAACTTATAGATGGGAGAATTTGTTAAAATCGCGATTATTGAATATGGTTCCGGTTGGCTGTCCCAGTGGATAAAGATCAAGGAAGTTATAGTAATTATAGTTCTTTGGCCACTTCGCATGAAACCGGCTGATCAACAGTCTGCTGGACTTAGGAGGAACAAAGACGTCCGAATACTTCTTAAAGTTGGTTAAACATGCGTAAAGTGAAATCCTGAGTAAATCGAAGTTGATAGCAGTAAGGGAGGTAACGGAATGTGGCCAGATGTGCTTAAGTGGTTCGGAGGGTAAAATATAAATACATGCTGGTAATACAGGGGTTTGAAGAATAAAATGTCCGTAATGGTGGACTGTAAAGATGATTGAGAGTGTGGAGGGGGATGTCGAGAGCTGCAATAAAGAGGGATACCTGTTAAAATTCAATCAAGAAGAATGGGGACAAAATGGCGGCTCTGACCGTGGTCCCTGAAAATTTCTCAATCTATTTTCAGATTGCTATGGTTATGAAAGAGAATAATGTAGACCTGTTGAACCTGAGCTGACCCTTACTATGTTAAATGCGAAGTCGTGACACTCACACAGATATTAGGAGGTATCTCACCAGCTAGCCCACAATGTTATTTTAGAGACCTTGGGTCTAGAGGATAAGCACAGGTAGAGATTGAAATATTTACTGAGATGAAGAAAAAATAGTGTCTAAAGCGGGTACTAGAAATGGGTAAGTCCCCGGTGGAAGCTTTACTCCAACAGATGGCCTCAATTCCCTGAAGAGCACCACCGGTGTCGAATGGCTAGTAATGCATCATATTTGCTGTTCTGTCGGACTGCGCGATTAACGAGTTTTCGCTATATCAAGCCGTTTTATTGATGTTTTTTATTCATTCATGATTTCGCTAAGTTTGTGCTTGTTTGGGTGATAGGTATGTTGAATCTTTTGTTAGCCATGTTGGTGGGTTTGGGCAGATAAAAGTTTGGTTTAGGGTTTTAGGGTGGAGAGATTGATCTCCATTATAGTTTGCACAGGCGACAATGGAGATGAGGGATTTGGGTCCGATATTTTGAAGGAGTGGCGATGCGTTTGGGGGTCTTTTTTGGGTTATATAACTTGAGGTTAAATTATTGCTTTTTTACAGAATCGGAGGGATGTCTAAATTCGAAATGACCAAGACTTGTTTAAAAATATTGTAATGGAATGCAAAAAATGAGCGGTTGTGTCCAATGGTCGTTTAATTGTATGAAGGGTTTGAAAATGTTGGTCTTTGGCCCAGGGGCTGGGGAGTTTTGTTAAGAGTTTTTGAGTTCAAGTGTGACAGGCAGTATTTATATATATATTATCGTATTATATAATATTATATATATATACTATAATAATATATAATATAATAATAATCAGTTACTAATATTATTAATATATATTTATATATATATTATGATATAATTAATATCAATACTACTAATATAATAATTATATTATTAATTATATTAGTATATTATTATATATATATATATATTACACACAATCTCACCTAAAGTTCTCCATTATCAGGTACGTCCTAACTTTCGTATACACCCCCAGAATCGAACCAAACACATCTCTATTATCTGCTATCATTAATTTCATCTATTATTATTTATTGATTGTATATTTGTTATTCATTCATTATTTATTATTGATATCATGTCCTGCTATTATATTATTATGTCAAACTTAGATGAATATCTAATTATTGATTTAACATTAACATAGTATTTTGTGTTATTATATTACTGTTGCCAAGGCAGTTACAGTAAAAGAATGTTAACTAAGTAAAATGTTCATATCAAAAAAAGGGTCCGTAACAAACACAGTATCCAAGATTAAAATCGCAAAACCAATTAGCCATTAGTATATTCCTAGGTTTAAACACGTTCATATTATACCAGAAGACGAAGACAACCTACGGAAATCTGTCATTTATTTTTAGTAAGCCTTTGGTTCAGTTAATTCGATTTATCCGCCGTAAAATTACCGTTATTTAAAGGCAATGCAAAAAACTAAAAATTTGTCTAATACCATTACGTGAGGCTAATAATAAACATTAACGTAGTCAACTTAATCTTCAAAATTTGCAAACACATAGTGAAATAATTGATCCTTCATTCATGCGGCTAGAAAAACTGTTACAATAGTTATAGAGTA
>JABUQX010036832.1:0-20000 GCA_015478945.1 Trachelipus rathkii
AGCAGAGATAATTGCATTTCAATGAAGAAATAATTACATTTTATCAATTTCCTGAAAATACCGTAAACAACTCAATTTTTAAGATTTACAAATAATTCAAATGTTTATTTAGGATAAAAATCTTTACTTTTTAAAGAAGTTCTTAAAAATTTGTTAATTTGAAAATTCAAGAAAAAGCTACGTAATTTTAGAAGTACATTATTTTTTCAAATGCTGAAAATACCGTTAAAAACTCAATTTTAAGATTTACCAAATAATTTCAAATGTTGAAATTTAGGCGATATGATACTTCCAAGAATATTGAAAGTAGTAATTGTGGAAATATTTTAAAAAGTGTTATATTTATTAGTAGTGAAAACCAATTCAATTAAGTCAGGTTTTCACACCACTAATGAAAAATTTGGAATCTAAATTAACAGTTTCTACACCGATGAACTTTATTTTAAGACTATTTCACTAAAATAAACTGTTCAATTCATATAATGAACATGTACCTAAAAACCTATTTAATTAAAATCATTCTAGCTTTCCTTAGCTTTTTATGTGAAAATTGCATAAATATTCAATGAAAATCACATAAATTTTTTCAAATGCTTAGAATACCGTTAAAAACTCAATTAAATAAGATATTTTAAACCTAAAATTAAATTCAAATAGTATGCTTTTTTTAAATTGCTAAAAATAGTTTTTGTAAGAGTCCTGAATTATGTAGTACTTAAAATAAATTTAATGGAAAAAGCATAAATATTTATAATAGTTAAAATTTTTTATTAATAACAGGTTTTCATCACTAATGAATGAATATTATTGGTATAAATCTATAAAATCTAATCATGATTAAAAAACGTTAATATTTTAAAGTACACCTAAAACTATTAATAAATTCACTTTTCTGCTTTTGAAAATTGCTTTCAATGAAACACATTATTTTCAAATGCTGAAAAGACCTATAAATTGTACTCATATTTAAAAGTATTTACCAATATAATATCATATCAATCATGTTGAAATTTAGGAATAAACGTACTTTAATTTAAGAGTTCTAAATTTGTAATTGTGAAAATTTAATAAATAAACGTTCCATATATAAAGTTAAATATAAATTTTTTATTAAAATACAGTGTTTCACCATATATATATATAATGAATAAATAATATAATTTGGTATATAAATCAATCACTAAATATTGCAAATGATTCATTAAATAAACGTATTCATTCTAAGACACTATTAAATATCAAATTAATAATTTCTACTTTTCTCACTTCCTTTTTTAAATAATGTCATTTTAAATGAAACACATTATATTTTCATATGCTGAAAATACCGTAAAAATTTATTAAAAGATTTTACCAAATAATTTCAAATGTTTATAATTTAGGAAAAATCTCCGTACTTTTATAGATGTATTCTAAATTTTGATAATGTGAATGATAATTTTTAGAGAAAAAATGGCGTATTAACTAAATGATAGTTATAATAATTTTTTTAAATTAAAACAGGTTTATTCCCAACTAATGAAATATTTTGGTAAATATATAAAAACAAATTTTGAATAAATTTCATACAGAAAAAAATAATACTATATTCAATTCATTTAAAACATCATTATATATCTAAAAAATGTGAAGTGGATAACTGGAACAAATGTGCTTTTAATTTTTAAATTGTATCATTTCAATGAATACAACATTTTATTTATTCGGTGTTAATATTGCAGAATTACTTTTGCTTGTGTTTAAAAACTCATTTAAATTTATAACAAATAATTTTATCAATAATAATTGAATAATTTCTTCTTTAAAAACACATAACTCTTAAGATGATTTCTAATATATTTGTATAATGTAAAATTTTAAAAAAGTATTTATCTTTAACAGAGCATTTTAAAGCTTTATTATTTATTAACCATAACTTTTGTATCATATAAAATAAGTATTTTGGTTATTTAATTAAAAATCATATATATTATAATTTACCATTAAAAATAACGTCTAATTAAGCACACTATATAATAATTTTATATATAATTTCTGAAGTCACCTACCTGTGTTCTTATTTTGAAATTGCATTTCATTAAAATAAACACATTAAATTATTATATTTAATTTCTAAAATAAGTCTGTAAATAATCCATGAATTTAAAACCTAATTAATTTATAAGAAAATTTATACTCAAATATATATTATATTTCACATAATGTTGAAATTTTAATGAAAATCATAATAACGGTAGAAATTACTAATTTGTAAATGTTGTAAATAATTTAAAGTATAAAAGCGTGAAATTTAAAGAATGTTAAAATTTTATTTTATTATAAACAGGTTTTCACAACACAACTATTAATATTTGAATAATAATTTATCGGACGAATAAATATAAACAATAGTGATAATTACATTAAAAAACGTCAATTTAGACACCTAAAAATAAAATAATAAATTTTTTATTTGCCTGCATTATACTTCATGAATGATATTTAATCAATTGAATTAAAATAGATTTTAAACTGGATTAAAATGGGTAAAACTTTAAGGCTATTAAATACTACTTATATTTATTGCAATCTTAAGGAAATATAATTTTTAATTTGTTAGAATAATTTAGTAGAAATCGTACTTTTTAAATATAATATATTTAAATATTGTAATGTGAAAATTAATAAATGTGATAAATAAATAAAAATTAAAAATTATAATAACATTTTTTATTAAATCTTTTTTAATTTTAACACTAACTAATTTTAAAATATTTTACATAATCATATTATATATAATGTAGAACAAATATTGTATTCTTCTTAAATAAACTGTAATCATTTAATAAACATCCTAAAACTTTAATTCTGATTCCAACTTTTCTGCTTTTCAATTAATATATTTTAAATTTCTAAACACTAAAAAATTTTAATTAATTTTATAATCATTTTTATATTATATTATTTTTTATTTTTCTATTTTCAAATGGGAATGAAATTCTTTATTAGCATAAACTCTAATTTATAAGACTCTTTCGAAAAAATATTTTTCAATATGTTGAAAATTATTAAATTTAGGAAAACTAGTACTTTTAAGAGTTCTAAATTTTGTAATAATTTATTTGATAGAAAATTTTTTCCTCATATTCATTATCGCTATATTTTAGATAGTTAAAATTTTATTTTATTATAAACATAGTTTTATCAACAACTAATGAAATATTTGGTATTTATTAATACATAAATATCAATTATAAGGGTTTAAATTATTCGTAATGTTTAATTAAATTAGACATTCTTAAACAATTAAGTATCAAATAATATCTCTAATTCTGCTTTTTGAAATACATTTTAATATTTTATCAACCTTAATGATCTCGAAGGCATCTAATGAAGTGTCGAAGAAGATCAAAATATATTGATTGAATTCCTAATATAAAATATAATTTATCTTAATCAAATGTTAATGAAATTTTCAAAACAAAAATCGGACTTTTAATAGTTCTAAATTAGTAATGTGAGGTGGAAAATTTAATATGAAAATAAGCGTAACATTCATGATAAGTTAATAATTTTTTTTTTAAAACAGTTTTTATCACAAATCTAATGAATATATTATGGTTATATTATAATAATACTAAATATATTTAATAAGAAATTTACCATTTAAAATAATAAAGTCATTTTTAAGATATAAATACTCTCACTACACATCACTAACCTTAATAAATTCTCTTTTCTCTTTTGAAATTGCTCAATATATATATTTACACAAATTTATAATTTTTATCTAAATGAATTACTAAATATACCGTTAAAAACTCAATTTTTAATAATGATTTATAAACCAATAATTTAAACATGTGAAATTTAGTGGAGAAAATCGTACTTTAAGAGTTCTAAATAACTTTGTAATGTGAAAATTAAGAAAAAGCGTAATTTTAGAGTTAAATATTTTTATTAAAACAGGTTTTCACAATAAACCCTCTTTATATATAAAAACAAATATTAGTAAAATATAATTACAAACGAAAGTACCAATTTAAAGAGAGTAAATTCTTAAAAGTTACCCATAAAAAGCTTATTTTGCTAATCTTAGCATTTTCAATGTAAATAACTATCTAAATTTAATTTATCATTTTTATTTCATACTGGTACATTTGAAAAATATAACCTGTTACATATAACTATCAATTTTAATGATTTACCACATATATTTCAAATGTTGAAAATTATGAAAAAAATCGTACTTTTAAGAGTTTCTAAATTTTAATTAATAAAAGTGAAAAATTTAAGATCAGTCAAAAGCTGAGTAATTATTCATTAAAATAAACTAGAATTAAAAGATTCTTTCTGAACATCATTTTTTTTTATCTTCACGTTATATTACACTTAGATTATCTTAAAATTAAAATACTTGGTAAGTTTCAAGAACACGATTTTACATAGTATTTTTATCATAATTAACGTCAAATTTAAGACACCTAAAACTATTAATAAATTCAAGCTTTATATTCTGTTACTTTATAAATTGGAAATAATTACGCATTTCATCATGAAACACATTAATTTTTTCAAATGCTAATGCTGAATATACCGTTAAAACCTCAATTTTCATAGATATTTAATGCAGAATATTAATATTCAATAATTGTCGAAATTATTTAAAAAGCAAAATTATAGTCTCAACCAAGATTGTATGTGCGAATAAGCAAAGAAATTTTTATTAAATCAGGTTTTCACGTGTAATGAATAAATAATATTATCTATTATATAAATATACAAATATTATATAATTCAATATAATTTACAAATAAAAATTTAAACATTTAAAATCGTTTTTTAACTTAAATTTTCATTTTTTGTGCTTTTTGAAATTGAATTTTTCAAAAGAAACACATTTATGTTTTTTTCTAAGTTAATGAAAATAAAGTTAAAAAACTCAATTTTAAAGATTTAACCAACAAAGTTTATTAACCAAATGTTGTGACTTAGAAAAAATCGTACTTTAAAAGTTCTAAATTTGTAATAAATGTAAAAATTTCTAGTAAAAAAGTCGCTAATTACTAAATAAGATAGTAATAAATTTTTTTATTAATAACAACAATCTAGTATACTATCAGAGTTTTAACTAACTATCACTAATTATATCGAAATATTGGTTATATAATAATAACAAATATTGAATTTTATAATGAGTTAAAATTTATAAAGAACAATTCTCTTATAAAACTATTAAAAAATCACTTTTCTAAAGCTTTTTGATAACTATTGTATGTATTGAAATACTAAATTTTATATATTTATTAATATTATAATTTAATTAGAGAATGATATATTAAATTATTGATTTGATTTTTGTTTAAGTAAAAATTAACCTAGTTATAATAAAATTAAAATTTAATCTTTACAAATAATATTCCTCTGTCGTTGAATTTGTAATAATGATAAATCGTACTTTTAAGATTTAATTTGTAATAATTTAAAATTTAAAGAGAAATAAAGCGTAATTTAGAAGTTTACCAAAATTTTTTTTAAATAAACAGGTTTTCACAACTTATCAAATATTTTGTAATATATAATCTGATTTGAGTATATAAAATAAATATATAAAATATTATTTAACTATCATTTTCATTATGTGAATAACTCTAAAACTAATTAAATATATAAATTTCACTTTTCCTAGCTTTTTTGTGAGATATTTATGCATTTCAATGAAACTACAATTTATTATTTTCAAATGCTGAAAATCTCCTTTTTTAAAAAAACCAATTTTAAATTTCCAAATAATTTCAAGAGGTTACTGATACATTAGTTAAAAATAATTTTGACAGGATTTTTTTTTTGTTCATTTATGTATTTTAGAATATTAACTATTTAATTAAAGAAAATAAGAGGATTTTATAGAAAGTTTAAAATAATTTTTTATTTAACAGTAACAGCAAAACACGAATCAGAGGATTATAAATATATAAAAAACTTAAACATATAATTGAAAATTTATCATTAAAAAATGTCATTTAATACACCTTAAAAAATATTAATAAATTCTCTTTTTAGCTTTTTGAATTGAAATTGCATTTTAATGAAACCCATTATTTTTACAAATGCTCTAAGAGAAATATACCAGTTTAAAAACTCAATATTTTAATGAGAATATACAAATTAAAATTTTACAAATGAGAAAATATGAGAATTCATATAATTTAAATTTAGGTGTTGTTTTAATTAGGGTTAGCATGAAAATGTTAAAAACAATGTAATTTCAAATATTTAAAAATATTATATTTTATTTAAAATAATGTTAAATAAAATTTAAATAATTAATAATTATATTGGTGAATATATAAATATAACAAATAGTGAAATTTCATTAAAAAAACGTCAATATAAAACACTCACCTGATAAACAAATAATAAAATTAACTCTCACTACTATTTTCTTTTTACATTCAAAATTAGCATTTCATAATGATGGAATTATACTAATTATATTTAATTTTCAATATGTCAGGAAAATATTACCATTATTTGACCAGTGATTACTATTAATTAACCTATAAAATAATTTAAAAGTGGAAATCTGCACAAGTTAAATATTATTAACGTTTAAAGAGTTTTAAATATTTGTTAAAATGTGAAATTTAAAGCAAAACAGTATAATTTTAGAAGTTAAAATTTTTTTTTATTAAAAATGAAGGGCTTTCGTTATAATGTAATTATTATATTGTAGTATTAGAAATACAAATATTGTTATTATATTTCATTAAAAAAACTAGTCTAATTTCTTAGTACACTCTAAACTAATTTAAAATATATATTCTCTATTTTCTGCTATTTTTTGATAAATTTGCATAATTTTAATTGAAACACATTATATTTTTAAAAATTCAAACACTGAAAATACCGTTAAAAAAACTCAATTTTTAAGATTTATAACTCAGATAATTCATGCTATATATATAATTTTAAGAAAAAATCGTTATTTTTGATTATTTTAAAGAGTTTCTAATTGTATAATGTGAAAATTTAAATGAGAAAAAAGTCGTATATATATTTATATTAAAAGTAAATTAAATTTTTTAAATTTAAAACAGTGAATTTAATCAACAAAAAAATTAGACATATTTAGTAAAAAAAAATTAAAAACGAAATATATTTATATTTTCATTATAAAATAAACGTCAATAGTTATAGTTATCTCATAAAAACAATTATAGTCAATTTTATCTCTTTTCTGCTTTTTGAAATTGCATTTTTAATGAAAAAACACATTTATTTTTTCAAATGCTGAAAATACCTGTAATCTTCAATTTTAAAGAATTTACCTATATATTTAAATAATGTTGAATATATTAGGAAAAATCGTATTTTTAATAGTTCTAAATTTGTAATGTATGAAAAATTTAAAGAAAAGGCTATAATTTATGAAATCAAAGTTAAATATTTTTTTTATTAAAATATAACAGGTTTGCAACATACTTAAAGATCAATTATTTACTGTTATATATAAATATAAACAAATTATTGAAAAATTTATTCATAAAAAATAAATAAAAACTCAAATTTAAGACACCTAAATATACTATTAATAAATTCACTTTTCAGCTTTTGAAAATTGCATTTCAAAGAAACACATTATTTTTTCACAAATGCTCTGAAATATACCGTACCGTTTAAAACTGAAAAGAAAGAGCTTCCAAAATGATACAAAATGATATAAAGAATTTAAGTAAATACCTGGTACTTTTGAGTTTATTCGGAATATCAAGAACTGTGAATAATAAATTTTAGAATGAATTAAAATATTTATTTAATTAAAACATGTTTTCACATATAATGAAATGTGAAAATAATATTGGTATATTGTATATATAAAAGCAAATAATAAAATTGCAATTAAAAATACGTACAATTCTAATTTATT
The DNA here is from genome assembly GCA_015478945.1 of Trachelipus rathkii. Classification (NCBI taxonomy): domain Eukaryota; kingdom Metazoa; phylum Arthropoda; class Malacostraca; order Isopoda; family Trachelipodidae; genus Trachelipus; species Trachelipus rathkii. The sequence continues at coordinate 7,910 of JABUQX010036832.1, forward strand.
TTATAAAACTATAATTAATAAATTGTGTTATTACCATTTTTTTTTGAGATCTTGTGTGTAGCCTTCATTAACCATATTATGTTTTTGGAAATACTAGTAAATGTAGCTCCGCATCCATCATTTAAGAATTACCAAACTTCGGTCTTCAAAATTGTTGTAAAATTTAGGAAATAATTACGTGTACCACTACCCGAGTTTGGTAAGATGTTCTATAATTGAATCCTCAATTTTAAGAAAAATTTCGTAACTTTAGAAAATTAACTAGCTTTTAGTAATATTGGTTAATTTAACAAAAAAAATATTGAAGTTGTTATATTTTATAGGGAAATAAATATTTTGTAATAATTAGCAATATAAAACGTACATTTATAAATAAAACACATATAACTATTAATAAATTCAAGCTTTTCAGCTCTTTTTTGCTTTTTGAATTGCATTTCAATGAAACACTCTAATTATATGTTTTTAATGCTTGTGAATATATATAACCTATGTTAAAAAACTGCATTTTAAGTGAATTTTTGAAATTAATATATTCAATATGTTTGCCATAAGTGAAAATATTGTCGCTGTAGAGCGTATCTATATTATGTTAAATTATAGTGAAAAATTTAAGTAAAAAAGCGTAATTTTAGAAAGTTAATTTTTTTATTAAATAAACTCAAGTAGTTGTTTTCACAACTATAGAAATATTTGGTTATCATTATAATAAAATAACAAATATTAAGAAATTTCAATTAAAAAAACGTCAATAGTTATAGACACCTAAAACAATCTAGTCAATTTCTCTTTCTGCTTTTTGAAAATTGCATTTCAAATATAAATGATAATATATAATAGTAAAACACATTATTTTATTCAAATGCTGAAAATATGAAAATAGTGTTAAAAACTCAATTATAAAAGTATACTGATAAATTTATGGGTAATAAATATTTCATATATGTTAAGCCCATTAGGATTGTAGCCACCGTAACTTCTTTCTGAAGTTCTATATTAAATTTATGATAGAGTTGAAAATTTAAAGAAAAAGCGTATATATATTTTTGAATTTTAAAATTTTTATATATTTTAAATAAATAACTATATTTTGTCATGTAAAAATGAAATATATTAGTATTAATTAAAAACATAAATTATATGAAATTTCATTAAGAAAACGTCAATTTAAGATCAACCTAAAAACAATTAAATAAATTAATCATCTATTTTCTGACTTTTTTGCAATTGTATTCAAATGAATTAATAAAATCATTCTTTTTTCAAATGCCCTGAAAAGCTTAATCGAAAAACAGAGAAGAGTATGAAGAGGAGACATGCAGAAGATGTTAATAATGAAGAGATTGGAGAGATACGCAGAGAGAGATGCAGGAAGTGATCGAGAAGTATGAGAGATATTGAGAGAGAGATAATCTAGTAATTTGATAAGTCTGATCCTCCACACATTTTTGCTATAGTTTAGAATTCTCTGATAGAATGAGATTCTCTGTATTTTAGAAGTTAAATATACACTTTTATTAAAACCAGTAGAGAATTTTTCTAGATACGACTAAATATTTATAATCTTTTCGTGAGGTGTATACGACAAGGTATGTTAGATGTAATTGGCGATGTATTATGAACAATATATTCAATAACATTTTAAAAACATCAAATATATATATAGTATATACAATAAAGATCTTAATTAATAAATTCACTTTTCAGCTTTCCATTAGTAGATAATAATTGCATTTCAAATGAACTATTCATATACTTCTTCTTCAATGCAGAGAATAAGTAAACCGGAAAATTTCGACATTTGTAAATTAATGAGAATTGTTTTTATCACAAATAATTTCAAAATATGTGTCTTGACATATTTGATGATATTCTTATGACACAGCCATTTGATTTCATAATTTATTAATTTTATTATTCAATGAATTATTTTCATTTTTATAATAATAACAAAGGACATTAATTATTAAATTTAATAACTATTAAACCTAATCTACACGATTCATGAAATATTATTTATTTTATTTATACTGTATACAAATAAAATAAGAGAACAGAATATATACCATAATATCAAGTTACTCTCAAAATAGATAAATAAACGTCATCTAAGCACACCTAAAACAGATTCCCTAGATTATAAATATATATCTATCTTTTCTTGTGACTTTCTAATTGAAATAGCTTATCAATGAAACACATTATTCGTCAAATGCTGAAAATACCGTAGTTAAATAATAACTCAATTTATTAAGATTTACCAATAATTTCAAATTGAATTATTAGTAAATAAATCGTAACTTTTATATATAGAGTTTCTAAATTTGTGATATAATAGTGAAAAATTAAGAAAACGTCAGTAATTTTATATGAAAGTTAAAATTTTTTATAAAACATCAAGTTATTTTAGTTATTTAATTGAAATATTATTTGAGTATATATTTATATAATATATATATATTATAATAAGTTGGTAAAATTTAAAATTTCATAATTATTTAAAGAACATAAAACGTTCATTTAAGACACCTAAAACTATTATACAATTCACTTTGTTAAGGTCTGTAATTTTTGAAAATTTAGGATTTTTGTTTAAAACGTTATTTTTTCACAAAAATTTTTGAAAGATATCCTAGTATTTAAAACCTTCAATTTTTAATATATTATATACCTAAATTATTTATCTGCATTCTTAAAACAATATACGCCACATATAGCATCTAAAGAATCTTTTATTAATATTAACTAAGATTCTGAAAGGTGACTTTGATTTATAGAAAAAAGAATATTTTAAAGTTATAAAATTTTTTATTAAAAACGGTTTACACATAACTAATCGAATATTTTGGTATAAGTATATAAAAACATAAATATTAAATTTTCATTAAAAAAACGTCAATTTTAAGACACTACCTAAAACATTTAATAATTTCACTAATTTTCTGCTATTTTGAAATTGCATTTCAATGAAATAAATTAAAATTTCAAATTTTTTCAAATGCTCTCAGAAAATCCAGTTAAAAATAACTTTTATAATATATGTTCATAAAATATATGACATATATGTATAATATATATATAATATAATATAATTATTATAATATATATAATTCAAAATGTTGTTCTATTTAATTTGTTTTAAGTTTGTAAGGTAGGCATTTCTCTAATGTTAAATTTATATAAGATATAAATCGAAATTTTATAGAATCTAATCATTTTTTTCAATTTGGCAAAACTCTGAAAAAAAAATACTCTTTTGCTTGTTTTGATAGATCGACCGAAACTTTTCAATTTTTACGATCACTCATACTCGAAAAATTTTAATGTAATTATTTATGTTATACTAGAGCTGCGATAGTAAAGACAATTAATTTGTGAAATTATTATTGTATATAATATAACGTGTCTAATCCTTACAGACAACTTCGGTAAATAAATGTCTCTGCTACTGCTCCATAATAGAACATTTTTTCATGCTTCTTTGAATATTTGCCATTTCATATGCAAACAGAACTCATTTAGTATGGAAGTAGTCCAATGTTCAAATAAATGCTGAAGCATACTTTTTTACTGACCCCTGGGGTGGCTTCGTGATACAACCATCGTGTGTGAAGCATGCTTAATATGCCCACTCAACATAAATTTTCAATATGTTGAATACATAATCAGGAATAAAAGTCGCCACGTTCATTTCTAAAGAGTTCTAGATTTCTTTGTAAATGTGAACAAGACTTTGATAGGATAACACATGTCCATATCTGTAACTTAATTATAAGAGTATAGAAACTCTAAGTCTAATTCTATATAAATCAGAAGAAAGAACACAAGAGTCTAGTCAACTCACAACTTTAATGAAAGTTATCTACGTGTGTGATATCTGAAAATAAGTAAGCTAAGATATTCTGAAGAAGTCTTGCAATAATAAAAATACGCCATACTTAATATCCTTCTAAAGACGCAACGCGCATTAAACATATATCAGAGTATTTAGAGATCTAACACTTTTACAGTTGAATTTTAGTCTCACCCAAGTCCACATGTTGTTCTCTAATAATATGTACGGTCGAGATACTTCTCAACATGAGTTGAAAAATGTAATGTTTGTATTAAAACATGGAGTATTATGCTCGACTCGAACAGTAATATACGAATCATTTGATTATCAACAGAGAAATAAACGATACACAACCTAAATATTAAACTAATACACTTATCTTTTCAACATCAACTATTAGTGACACTTAATAACCACTATTATTAAATAATAGATATATCACGGTTTTCTCAACAGCCATAACTTTTTGATGTGATATTTCTCATATCACGACACATTACTTCTTTTTGCGAAGTTAAGGCTGTGAACAATTATCATTGAGAGTTACAGTGAAACAAAGTCTATCTATACATGAGCTTTACCAATATAATTTCAAATGTAAATATATTAGACATAGAATCGCTAATTGTCTATAGAGTTCTCTCTTCAAGTTTGAGATCCAATTTTGTGAGATGTTGAAAATTTGCCAGTGAAAGCTTATTGATGCTATCTGTTATTAAAAAGGTATAAAGATATATTTTCTTCTCTATATAATAACAAGTGTTCTTCAAGTCACGAACTCTGTTAGAAGATAATTTATTGAGATATAAGCACACTTGTGAAGAGAAGTTATACAATATGAATATTTTCCAAAATATAGTACTCATTTAAACAACTGTAAATTTGTTACACCATTAGATAGGAACGTATATAGTAAAAGCGGTAACAATGGTCATTGTTAAAAATTTCTTGTCGAAAGGATTTTGTGGTGTACAAACATATATAAATGGAATACGACTATATGTGCTAATCAGTGTGGAAAGTGCATAGTTTTCCCTAGGTTTTTAGTAATGGCGATTAAAAAATCTCAATAAAATGTGTATAGATAGTGTTGGATACCCCCCAAATAATATATTAAAATTGTTTGAAATTCTCAATGCCAACAATACATCAGTTAAAACTTTTATTAGCCAGACAGTTTGATACAGAGTTTTTTGGTTAATGTGTGAGCACAATTATATGATAAAGGAAAATGCTCTGATGAATTTTCAGATCTAACTTGACACAATAGTGCTTTTTTGCACTAAAGAGATAGCGTTTTACTCGTAACTCCTCAGATGCACAAAGAGTATATAATGGCTGAGTGAGGTGTCATACGGTCAAGAAATAACCAAAATATTAGATATAAGATTATAATATAAAAGAGAGGTTCGCTATGGATCATTTACACAATTCCTCGTAACAAAGACTATTGATAAGTATGCATCTCGTGATATTATTTTTCAGCACTTTTGTGAAATGTTGTGCTCTGTTCAATGAAAGAGCTACGAAAAAAAGACTCTTTAGGTCAGATCACATATTTTCAGATATCGACCTCCCAGTGTTTGTAGATTCGAGGTCAATATATAGTGCCAAAGACAGTATACATTGGGTTATATTAAAAGTGTGAAAATTTGAGGTTGAATAAATCGTGAATTCTTTTCAAAGTAGTTCGAATCGTTGATTGAACAAATATTGTAATCTTGTGATAAATTTTAAAGAGAAATAAGAGGCGGTAATTTCTCTCACAAAGTGATAACATATAGTGTGTTGTGTAATCTACAAAATTTCAACAGCATAGGTTTCATCGAACACTCTCGAGAGTGAAACGGTAAGTTAAATTCGGAATAATTAATAACTAGAAAAAAACACAAATAGTTAAGGAATGACCATTGAGAAATTTTCGGTTGGAAACAAAATTTCTTATTTTAATGAGAAATTTGATTGGTCCTTTATGAATTTAAGTAATAAGATGATCCAATCGGAAATTGAGAAAATTATCTTTTTGAAAGATTAATAATGAATTTACTTCTTACAATTACAAACTAAAGGAAAATTTCCTGGTATTGTTAATTTTTGGTAAGGAGATAAGAATTTTAACCTATAATTATATGAAATTTACAATTAAATTAACATAATACTTTATAACAGATTTTCAGGCATTTTTTGAATATCAAGTGTTAAATACTGAATGATTTGCCCCTCCTCGGTTAACCTTTGAAACATTTTTAACCAAATAAGTAAACACATTTTAATATATTTCCATTTTCAAAAGATTTGTCATTATAATGTATTACTGAAGTGTAGTAGCAATAATCCATTCTCAAATTTCTTAAAAATGTGATCCAAATAAAAATAGTTCTAATGTTGGAGGAGAAAATTTACCAGAAAATCGAGTGTACTTTTTACATACAGATTCTAAGATAATTATTGTAAGGTGAAAATTTAAGCAAAAGCGTAATTTTAGAAGTTAATTTTTTATATTAAAAGAGATTTTCAGAGATATTAAATTTATTTTGGATTAAATTTAAAAAAAATCAAGTATATTAACCGCACAATAAGACATTCTGCACTTAAACCACACAGTAGTGTAAAATATAATGATCATCGTCATTCTTGTCATATGTGTTAATAGTGGATAAAGTACACCTTCCAAACATATATTAATCAATAGTAATATATTAATTGTGTAATCCTCTTACTTGCTTAATAGTTTCATGAAATTGCATTTCAATGAAACAGTTTTTTTAAATGACATAGTTCAAAATTATAACTGAAATATTTTAATACCTGTTATACTAAGTGAATTAGCTTCTCAATTTTAAAATATAGTATATCTCAAATAAACAAAGTGAATTAATAATACATTGTTATATCCAAATGGTGAGGAGAATAAACATATGAGTATATAAATCGATACATTAATTTAAGAGTTCTAAATTTTAATATAATTAAAGTTTAGTTCAACTACTATTAAATATTTTTTAATAAGGACAAGAGAATATAAGAGTTCATCTAAAATTAACTTTTTGATAGAGTTAATTGTTTAATCGAGAATATATCTTTTTTATAAGAAATTATTGAACAAAGCACAGGTCTTTTCCACAACTTAGAGTCAAAAAATATAATAATTTTAATTTATTTGCTCATTAAAATTATTGATTATATAACATTATTCAATTGGAAAAATTTAGAATGAGATGAATCTTTATACGATATAAATTTTTATATCAATTATAAAGAGCAAATTAATAGAAAAATAACGTCAAAATTTGACATTTCGAGATGATCAAACAAATAAAAAATTCACCAAAAAATTATTTTCGAGTAAATAATTTTATAAAATATTCTCTTATTAGAGTTACTTATAATAAATATAATAATATTATAATAATAATATCAAATTAATTATAAATATTATATTATCTTGTATATATATATAAAATTCTCTTATAATATTTATTCTTATAGTACTATATATTATTATATATATATTAATTATAATAATTATATTTTATATATTTATATAATTATATATATATTTTATATATGTTAGAAATTATATATTATAATTTATATTTCATTTATATAATAGGTATATATAATATAATAGAGTTAATATCAACTACTATATACAATTTCTATTATAATAATAATCATATAATAATATTAATTATATATATATATATAATATATAATATATATATATAAACTATACTAATTAATATAAATTTATATATATATAGTATATATTATATATATAATATTTTTATTATTTAAACGAGGTTTATTGCCAAAATTTATACGTACACGCAGTTTTTTTTAAGGTGTTTGATTGACGGTAATTTTCTAAGACTTTCTTGTAAAGATCGTAAAACAAATAAAGCGAAAAAGTTTTAAAATATATTTTATGCTAAAAATCCCGTTTTCCTTCATTAATGTACTAAAATAAAAAAAGAAGAATTAATACTTAAATTATTTTTAGCACCAGATGTTCGCACGGAGCCCGGGCAGGTCTGCAATGATTCGTGATCGTGTATGCCACCACTACGGTATTATGCTAATTAAGAATAAGAATCTTGTCGTCTACATATTTTTCTAACAAACTTTACTTTAATACATCAAATTTAGACTGAAATAAATAGCCTAAGCTTATTCATTTTCATAAGCCTACGGGTGTGAAGCCCAAAAAATATATATCAATTTCACTTTTTATATTTTAGTTTTAGAAAACATTTCATTATTAAAAATTAATAGTTATGTAGAAATTAATTTAACAAAGAACCGTTTTGTGTATAATTCTCTGTATACAACACTTTTTTTCTTAATAATTTTTCCTTTCATTTGAAACAATACCCCAGGTCGAGATTATAAATATAATGTTGTCGTAATAGAAATTTTGCATGATCCTATATAATTCCATAATAATGTCTTCTATCTGAGAAATTCTCAACTAGTATAATTATGGAATATTTTATTTCTGAGGTATCTATATATATATATATTACTAATAATATATAATGATGTGAGTATTATCTTATTTATACTTGGTTAATTTATTTCATATATTATATGATACATATGGACGTTGTAAAAGTATATTATTATATACTATATATATATGTATATATATAATTTATTATATTAAATAATATCTATATTATATTACATTTTTGATATTAAAATAAATATATAAATATATTTTAGTTAATATATATATTCGATGAAAAAGACAAGATAATATATTAATAATAAAGATTTAAAAAATAAAAGTACGTTTATAAAATATAATTAAAGAGATAATATAGTAGAATTTTATTTAAATTTATTTGATTATATTTTTATATATTTTTATGAGTATATTAAATATATTTATATGTAATACAGTAGTATTAATATTATTTACGTGCATATGTACCGCGCAAATAATACTTATATACTACGAAATGAAATTAATAATTTTATTAGATATTTTAAATGAATTGTCGATTACTATAATTATTGTTTTATTAATTAGTATATACTCAAAAAAATATAATATTATATTCAAACAGTAAGTATTATATATAAAATATACTGTTTATATTTAATATATTAATAATTCGTTATATTAATATATTATAAGTAATTAATTTAATAATAATATCGGGGAAAATTATAAAATTTTATATATTTTATAATACGATTAATAAAAATTATTAAATTATAATGATAAAACCTATAAAATTTAACAATATGCTAATTTTAATACATCTTATATTATTGTAACTTATTATTTTTATAATTTTGATATTTAATTTTCATAAAGGTATGTATATAATTTTTTCAATACTATTTATTTACAGGGATTTACTAGTTCTATATATATTTATTTTTACATATATATATATATACTATAAATAACAATAAATAATATATTATATTACATAATATTAATAATTATATTATGAACACTATTATCATCTATTCTTAGAATTAGTAACTATAGAATCTTTTGAGAAGTAAAGGACATTGTAAGTGGATGTGAAAGAGTTATATATATTATTTATCATCCTAATAAGAGAATAATACTCGCTGGTAAAATAAATTTATATCCTAAAGAAATTTATTGAAAAGAATATTAGCAGATATATCTCGACCATACAATAGGTCCTCGTTCTGCGAATTTTCTAAATTAAAAGCAGACTAAAATATTACCAGTAAATACAATTATCGTTTATAGGTTTTAATTTTTGAAAAAAGGTGAGGAATTAAGAATGTTGTCTCTCATAACGAATATGGTTAATCTATTTTTGTTGTAAATCACAATCGCTTGGAGAGAGTATATTATTAAAATTAGTTGGATTTATAATATCCGATTGTATGATAAATGACACACGGAATGAATCTTCTAATTGGTTGCAAAAAGTTCTAATGTTGATATGAAGGTGCGTTCAAGACCGTTGCTGGTTGTAATAAGTTTATAAATGGATTGTGTTCGGTAGATCTTTTAAGTGTGAGGGCAGAGCATGGAAAGGTCTTTGTCTTGGAACAATTGACCTCTGACCTCTTGTATTTTTAGTTGAGGTGAACACATGAACTTATATATATATTTTATAATTAAGCAATTATTTATGGTTTAGAAAAAATTAAATAATATTTATATAATAGTATTTAATTTTATAATTTATTCAATATGGTTTTATAATAATATTAATTATATGCTATTTAATCATTATATTTCCAGCATAAATACAAATTAATTTATATATCACAATAAATTAATATATATAAATATTTGTATATTATATATATAATATAATTATATAGTATAATAATTGGCATTATATAATTCAAATATAATATATATAAATATAGGTATTATGAATATTATAATATATTATATATATTATGTAAATAAACTGGTAAAATTTAAGAATATTTATATTAATAAATTACATAAATATATATATTTTTAAATTATGTATTATATTTACTCAATAAATATAAGATAATAGTTATATTTACTATATATATATATAATAATTTTGTTAATATTAAATTATATATATATAGTGAGTATGTAATAATAATATAAATTAATTGTTTTTTATTATTTGGATATAAGAGAACTTAAAGTAGTGATATAATATAAATTTTTTCTATTAAGAATGTAAATAATAGTATTATAATGTATTATAAATATATAGTATATTATATATTATTATATACTATTAATTAAAATATGATATTTTATATATAAATTGAATATATATATATAATATAATTATTTTATATATGTTATTTTATATAATATAATATGATTATTATTATATATTTTAAGTAATAATAAAATCTACTCACAGGTAAGTAATTTATATATGTAGTGAAATAAGGATAAAATTTTTGTAATAACATATATAATAATATGTATAATGTCGTATCTTATTGCTCTACGAATATTTTACCTCATTCTATCAGTCAAACTTTATAGTCTGAAAATATAGTTTGAAATTATTATTATAACAAACTTTTCGTCCTTTTGAAATACCTCTTCAGTCCAGTACGATATTGCAGTCCCAGATTACAGAAGTTAGATCAAAATTAATTAAGAATCAAAAAAGAATAGGGATCTTACTAAGATTTATTCTATCCAGAAATGACCTCTCCGCAAAGCGATAAACTCTTCAGAGGAAAAGGTTCAACGACTTCGAATTTTCGATCACCAATTTTCGCTCCGCCTACGAAAGAGTCAGAGGCTAAGATATCGAACTTCCCTAAATGCTCTTCCCTTTCGCATTTCACCTACACAGAGAGTATCAATAGCGAACTCTTTCTACAAAGTTTTACTCTACCTCTATTTAACTTTACTGACTTAAAATTTATCATTGTCAAATATGAATATTATCTAGATATACATCCTCTTATTATAGGGTGCTTGTCTCACGAAAATAATGGCAACATCTGTGCAAGCATTAACCTATAGGTATTTGAAATACCAGGAGATAGAAGCACCCACACACAGAACTATTCAATCAATGTCCTTCTGATTATTAATTGAAAACAAGAGCAAATTGAAGAAAAAGAAAAAATAAAATAATACTAAGAGATTCCCTATCAGTAACACTCTAAGAAAATAGACTCAAGCAAACGATAATTATCAGAATACTGCACAATTTCATTTAATTTTGGATTATGGTCTACATCTTTTCACAACTATTCACAGTTCGAGGACTCAATCGCTAGACATAGCAAATTCTATCTTTATCGGCATTTGGATTTCCTTTCATTATTTCAAAGTTTTGGTTATTATGGGCAGGAAACTCATTATTTTGGAGTCCCTACGAACTCTTGATTCCTTTTCTACAATTCTTATTAGTTTTTCTCATTCCTCCACTTTTCACTTTGAACGCATTTATCAACATAAGGACCTAAAATTACAAGCAACTTTCGTCTACTACTCATTATGTAACTTCGCTTTACGTATGGATTTCTTTCATCATTCTTAAGTTTGGATAATGGGCAGAAATTATATTTTTGATTCCACTACGAAACTTTGATTCCCTTTTCGATTTCTAAATGGTTCTGTGACCTCTCCTTTTATGTATGAAGAAATTATTCAAAAAGAACCTAAAACTTCAAGCAACTTCGTGTTTCTACATATGTCAAGCAATATTTCTCTCGGTAACTACAACTTTGAAACTACGTGCGCAATTGGTCAAATCATGGATACGTTAGAAACGTTTTATACTGGACCTT
>JABUQX010036832.1:40000-45054 GCA_015478945.1 Trachelipus rathkii
AGGCCAGATAGCCGAAACTATCTAATGGGTCCTCTCACCAGATCCACTGAGTGAGTAGGGGTTGAACTCCAGATCCACTGAGAGTCCTGGAACTCGTAATGAGTTGGGAACCAGATCCACTGAGTTCGGGGGAGGCAGAAGGCCAGATAGCCGAGACTATCTATTGGGACCTCTCACCAGATCCACTGAGTGAGTAGGGGTTGAACTCCAGATCCACTGAGAGTCCTGGAACTCGTAATGAGTTGGGAACCAGATCCACTGAGTTCGGGGGAGGCAGAAGGCCAGATAGCCGAGACTATCTATTGGGGCCTCTCACCAGATCCACTGAGTGAGTAGGGGTTGAACTCCAGATCCACTGAGAGTCCTGGAACTCGTAATGAGTTGGGAACCAGATCCACTGAGTTCGGGGGAGGCAGAAGGCCAGATAGCCGAGACTATCTATTGGGACCTCTCACCAGATCCACTGAGTGAGTAGGGGTTGAACTCCAGATCCACTGAGAGTCCTAGGAAAGGTTCGGCTGAGAGACAAATGTCGCTCTAAGGTAGCTTGGCTACAGTTGCCTTTGTGAGAGAGCTTTGCTTTCTCTGAAATCCTCAAATCTCGTGCCTCTTATATTCGTCAAAGAAGTTTAAACAAGTAAATTATTAACTACAATGAAACGATTCTTAAATACTTTTCATATAATCTAAAGAAATTAATTTTATTGAAATAAGTCAAAATTATTCGTACTTCCTCGAAAATAAAGGGTAACTAATTTATAATTAATAGCTAAGAAAAAGGCATTTATTTACAAACTCAAAAGAAACGTTTTAACGCCTAATATTATTCTTATCATTAATATTCCTTTATGAACAACTGAAAATGACTAAATAATACTATTTATATCTTAAAACTAATTATATAAGCCTTGTAAAACTTTAAATAGCATTTATGGAAGGTAAATCAAAAACGATGCTTTGATGACGTCACAACGCTTTGTTGACGTCACAATCTTAAATTCTTCAAGAAAACAGCAAAAAGCTTTTAAACTAAATTAGGCTTATTTAATTAATTTTAGACACTTAAACATATCTTAATAATAATATTATACATTATATATATATATATACATATTCATTAACTCAATAATCTTTTATTGTCTAATTTCTTAATTAAGTAAAATAGAATATTTGGATACGTGACTTTCTGAGAAGGCAAATCATTGATTCAAATACGCAACATTTTAAGAAGGCAAATCGTCTTTCAAATCTTTATCATTGCGAAGCTCAAAAAGATTCAAATGTATTCTTTCTAATATTCTAATTTGTATATACATTTAATATTTACAACATATTCAAATAAAGTCACTGTAATTTAATTATAAATAATAAAATAGATTCTTTTATGGAAACATCTTAAAGCTTCATTATATGGGTAACTTAAATAATAAGACAGCGTCAATATTTGTACATAAAATGATAATATAATAGTTATACTAAAAGTCTAAATTTAAGGGTAACTTCTATAATCTGTTCTTTTATAAAGTAAGTTGGAATGAAAAAAGTAAAAAGTTTACATTACCCCCTCTTTAAGATTTCAACTTCTTTAATAAAAGGATAGATTATTTCAAACTTATTCTAAACTAATTCTAATATAAGCAATATATTAAGTCTACTTGAATTATTTACTTTTCGATAATATTAGAACTTCGGCAATAGTTATCAAACTTAAACCTATATTTACATATTTACAAGAATCTTAAATCAGGAACGGGATACTAAATAGAAAACTAGAAAAATTACGTTAAAGCAAAAAAAAATTACTAAATTTATTCCGAGATCTTTCGCATTAGATCTTAACTTCCCAGCATTCCTCTCAAATTTCAACAAAATATTTCTCATTCTTTTCATTACTTAAATTACTCTATTCATTTCAACGTTCTCATTTAATACCATGGATTTCTTTTCGTAAAAACTATTCACATAAACCTTTGATCAGTTATCAACAGCATAAAATAATTACAAAAAAAAAAATCAACTTGCCCCGAAGTAGTATGCGTGAGTTAAGCGCTTTACTCACCATCCTAGTTCTTCTCAGCGGCCTTACAAATGGCGTTTCCTAGGAAATCTGACCATTCTGGACTAAACCGGTAAGGAAGTTTTGACGAGACCAATGTCAACCGCAAGGCAAAACCAAATAAGAGTAGTGGGTTAGACTCTCTTCTGCCATAGCCTATAGCTATCTAAATCATCTAAAATAAGAGTAGTAGGTCAGACTCTCTTCTGCCATAGCCTTATATGCAACAGAAAACTAAATCAATTAATCATCTTTAAAACAATATCATCATTACTAAAATCATTTTTCAAAACATCAATAACTTCATCAAATCAATAATCACAAAATACTTTAATAACTTCAACTTAAAACTTAATAAGAGAACTTCAATACTCAAATCTAAAATTCCACTTTACTTCATGATCTTCAGTATCAACTAATATCTCAAAATTCAAATCAAAAAAGGATAATCAACATTTACTGCAATTAATCTTTCAATGATTTCTCTATCTCTTCCTCATATCTTTCTTTAACCTTTCTTATGCAAACAATAAGTTAATTACTTAATTCACAAAATCATTAAAAATTATCATCATAAATAACTAAATAAGTACGGGCATAATTCATAAGTTTTTAAACATTTAAAGACTGCTACAGCAACTAATCCTCATTAATAAATTAAACAACAGTTTGCATACTTCTAAAATTTCTCGGAATTTATTACCTTACAATTACTTTAATCATCTTAAAAAAAATTACTTTACATTACTACATTAACTCTTTAAGGGCATGAACAATACTATACAGAATAAGGGAAAAATACATTAAATGTTCCTGATTAAGAATTAAAGGATATTTATAGATTAAATATTGCCGTCGTTACTAATATCATCGCTTCTTCTCTCCTCATCATTATTAATATCAACTTTACTTTCCTCTTTATCATTATCAACATCAATGTTACCGTTAATATTATTGTTCTTTTTATTACTTTTATTTAAATGTTCTAGATAAAGATTGAAAAAAGAAAAATTATTTACTGGATTCTTACTAATCTTACCGCTCTTTTCGTTAATACTGTTGTCATTATTATTATGGGAAATATTATCGTCACTGTTATTATCGTTATTACTACTAAACAACCTTAAATGTTCCAAGTAAAGATTTAAGAAGGAAAAATTGTTTACTGATTTACCTTTACTGTAACAGATTTCGCTTTTATTATTAACATTAATGCTGCTATTATTACTACAATTAATACTATTATCATTATTTTTATCAATATCCTCAACGCCATCACGAATATTTGTGTTTATCTCGCAACTTTTATCATCATCTATGCCATTACCATTATGTCTATAAACGTTATGAATATTATTGTTATCACTAATGTTATTATTATAATCCTCATCATCACTATAGAAAATATAATTATCATATTTATGCCTTTTAATATTATAATCTTCTTCAGTATTGTCTATATTACCATTATTCTTTATATTATCAATATCATTAAAATCATTATTCTCAATATTATCATTATTAGTATGACTACTATTACTATCGTTTATTTGGACTAACTTCTTTTTCTTTCTTTTTCTTTTCTTTCCTTGAAAAGGCTCAGTCTCATTTAGAAAAACTATTATCATATTTCTTTTTTGAGCATGAACAATTCTTAATTTCCTCAAGTATTTATGAACTAGTGCTTTAAAAAGGATATCATTTTCATTAAGATTATTAACAAGATCATTATCATTATTTGATTGTAGTGTTACTATGATTTTAATTACTATCATTAGCAGTATCTTCCTTTGAAATTTTAATAATTTCTGATTTATTGACATTTTTTATTTATCTTTATTATTTAATACAAGTTTATTATCAAATTTTATTATTAACTTTACTTTTACTATGGACATTTATTATTAACGTTACTTTTACTATTGATATTTATTATTAACTTTACTTTTACTATTAACATTTATTATTAACGTTACTTTTACTATATAAAAGTTATTTTACTGTTGAATTTTATTATTAATGTTAATTTTTACAACGTTACTTCTATTTAAAAGGTTATTTTTACTATCGATATTTATTACTAACGTTATTTTTACCATTAAAGATTATTTTTACTATTGAATTTTATTAATAACAACCTGTCACCTGTATAGCAAAGCTAATACTGCGCAATTGTCTACTGTGCGATTGTCCCAACGAGACTGCCACCAATTTGTAAATTAGTCACCACCGCTGCTAACCAATTTGTAAGTTATTAATATTAAGACAAGACAATTTCCAGGTGACAGGATAAGCAAACTCTTTATTAACAGTGATTTTATTGAAACATAATACTTTATTCAACTTTTACAGAAAATTAATAAGACATAATCGGTAGCGTAGTACTTCAGGTAAGATTTTAATGCACAAAATGTGACGCGTGGCCTCGATTGAGCAGGCAAGATGTTGACTTCGGAGTTAGCATGAACAAGTTCGACACACAGGCCCAACAATAACTCTTTGAACCCAAATCTAAGGACTGAATACGGTAAAGACTTAATTCGTTAAATGTACAGGAGGGAACCTAACACCAGCTCCACTGAGTGTATAGGGTTGGAACTCCAATGAGTTGGGAACCAGATCCACTGAGTTCGGGGGAGGCAGAAGGCCAGATAGCCGAAACTATCTATTGGGACCTATCACCAGATCCACTGAGTGAGTAGGGGTTGAACTCCAGATCCACTGAGAGTCCTGGAACTCGTAATGAGTTGGGAACCAGATCCACTGAGTTCGGGGGAGGCAGAAGGCCAGATAGCCGAGACTATCTATTGGGACCTCTCACCAGATCCACTGAGTGAGTAGGGGTTGAACTCCAGATCCACTGAGAGTCCTGGAACTCGTAATGAGTTGGGAACCAGATCCACTGAGTTCGGGGGAGGCAGAAGGCCAGATAGCCGAGACTATCTATTGGGGCCTCTCACCAGATCCACTGAGTGAGTAGGGGTTGAACTCCAGATCC